>CAUYTI010017414.1:0-24936 GCA_963575145.1 Galago senegalensis
GTTTTAAAGCAATAACTGAGAAAATGACATGAAGGCTGTGTTGACCAGTTCGATGGAAGTATTTCAGAATGCATGTGAAAACCCCACACTGTACCCCAGAAGTGCATTAATGTACATAGTTAACATTCAATAGAAAAAAAAGGCACTGATCTTCTTATGGTGGAAGCATTTCAAAGTATGAGAGGAGTCAATTCTCTATTGCTCACTTTGAAGACAGAGGGGGCCACTTGGAAGGAATGTGCGTGGGAACTAAGAACTAATAGTAGTTTCAGCTGGGACCAGGAAATAAATGGAAACCTCAGTCCTACAACCATCATGAACTGAATTATTCTAACAACCTGAATGAAGTTGGAAGTGGAGGTTCTCCAGAACTTCCAGAAAGTTAATGCAGCATAGTCAATACTCTGATTCAACCCATGATATCCAGAGCAAAGAATATAGACATGCCATGCCTAGACTAAAGACCCACAGGCCCATGAACTAACACATGAGTGCTGTTTCAAGGTACTGAGTCTGTGGCAATTTATTATACAGTAACAGAAAATGAATATAATTTCTGAAAGTACTTTTAGGAAAATAAATTACCAGTAGAACTGTATATTAAACAAGATAATTAATTTTCTGAAAGAACCTCTCCTTTACTTTGATACTTTGTTGTTATCATATGTCAGAAGTTTATGCTTTATCTTTTGGGGTTTCTTAAAGCAAGCTATATTTGTCTTATGTTGCTACTACATGGTAATTAAAAGAAATAGTTTTCACTATAAAGTTTAGTCAAAATCAACTAGCAAAGAAAATAATTCCAAAAATGATTTTAGCAAATGTTATAATTTCATTATACTTAAGAAACATTTATGAATTAATTAGTTTGCCTCTCAATTGTTTATCTCTAATTCATCTCTCTTATCTATATCATCCCAGTTTCCTTCCCAATGAAGGTAGTTTATGACATTTAAACTTTCAGAAGTATGTTTTAAATAATATTATGAATAATCTTCATATTTCTACATAAAATCCATTCATACAATTACCAGAAATGAAATATTTTAGAAAGACTTTTCAGAACTCAAGGGGAAAGCAGTATGTAAGAAATGAAATGGCACAGTTCATACACGTAAAGGAAGTCATGTCTGTCTGCAGAATTTCAGTCAGAATCAAAGGCCTTTTAAAATTTTAAACATTTCAATTCTGAATGTTAGCTTTCACAGCACAAATGGCTAAAGGAATGTGACTATACTAAAAATATTAACTAATATACCCAAACTAAAGTTTTTATGGTGAGGGTTTTCAAAATGGTGAAGAGGGAAAAGTCCTCTTCTTCACATTTAATAAAAAATATAAATTCATTTGCTAAAATAAATCTATATGTCTCCCCTCCTCTCTATTGTTTCAAAGGCAAGGGTAAAAATGAAGGTACTAAACTCAGGCCTAGAGCCATGGGCAGAAGCCTGACTACTGTTGCTAAGAGATAGAAACTTCAAAGACAGAGTCCATGATTCTGTGATCATGACTCAATGAGATATCCGCGTTTGTTACACGCTGATGAGGCCCCTCAAAATCAAAGCCAGCAGCAATCTGCTAGCATGTTAAAGCAGTGTGACTGCCAGAAAGTCGCCCAAGACCTGCCCAAGAAAGTCGCATGATCACTTAGCTCCTGAAGCAATTCCCAGATCTGCCAGGAGACCGTCTTCAGCTAAAGCAGAGAAACCCTGGTGTAATTAAGCAGGACACCAGGCTGCAAATGACAGCATACTATTTAAGCAGTCAGACAGTATCTTGAAGTCACTGAGCTGAAAGTGAGAGCTGACACTGGATCAATGCCCAACTAGATGGCACATCCGAACACTGTCATCAGAGCTCTGTCTCTCATTCTACATGGGGTCCCCAGCCCCCCAAGACTCACAACCCACCAACCTGGCAGGTGTAAGAGAAGAGAACATCTCGAAAAACTATAAAAAGGAGTTCTGAGGAGGAGTGTGACGCTGCCTTAGGGTCATGGGAGAAGAAAGGGAAGTTTGGGAGGTCTGGTGGGCAGAAGACTTAACTATGCCCAGCACACATGGAGCAGGTTTCCTTCTGAGAGGCCAGGTTCTGTGATCAGAAGGGCACCCTATGCTGGGCAACAAAATAAACAGAGGTCTCTATACCTCAGAGGAAGAATGCTTACCTATGCCCTTCTCGGGAATAGCCACACTGGTGACCTCAGAACAGGGAAATACTCCTACCAAGAAGAACCCGAAAGGAGTCAGTCTCCCCCAGTGGAGCAAACCAGCCCACCAGCAGAGCTGAGAGACGTCTGGTGCACCTGACCAGCAAACGCAGTCAGCCTGCAGAACAGGAGCTGCACTATGTTCATTCCTTTCTATAAAACAGATTTAAAAATTTATTTTGTTATAGTTAAAGGTAGGTGAGAACAAATTCCACAGTGTCATGTGTAAGTTTATAAGGAACCAGATTTATTGGGAAAAAATATGAATCAGAGTTAAGAGACATGTAATCTGTATTCTTTTATCATCACAAAGAAAGGTCTGCACAAATCTGCTTAGCATACTGCTGGGAACACCACAGTTCCCTGTCCCCTGGGTAAGGGATTCTGATCACTTACTGTCTTAAAATGCAGTCATGAGAAGTTCTGGATATGGGGTGTAAATGGAAAAGATTTCCTGACTAGAAATACCAAGAGCTGTCTGAGAACACCTGATTAACTCCCACAGACTGGGCTGCTCCAGCTGCTGCAACTAGGAGAAGGGGATCCCCATTACTGTGGTAGCTGGGTTCAGGCACAGCCCCTCCTTCCTGGAGGAGGGGAACCCTCTGTATTGAAGTTGCTGAATATCTATTTCTCTTCCAACATTAAATTTGTCATCTAGCCTTCAGCTGCAGACACAAGAGCCACAATCAAACTTGAGCAGATGAAATGAATATCATCAGAGATGCCGGACTTAGAAGAGAAGAAACCAGATGTCATTTTGGGTTGGCTTCCTTTGGAGAAGGTTTAAGTGTGGGCTTTTGCTGTTGTTCTCAGTGTTCAATATGTGGTATAATTTGTAATGTGATTTGGAGCATCCTTGGAACTCGAATACTGAAATGAAGATCAGACCAGTGAGGGGTACACAGAAAAGCCCAGGCATAGCAGGGTGTGGGCAGTGGCAGCTGGTGATTTGGGCTGTGCCTTGAGGTTCCAGTGGGGTTTCCTCCCACCCTCCTGCTCCTGGGAAAGGCCTGTGAAGGCCTGGCTATTTCTGCTCTTTCTTTCTGTAGCTACAGTGATTGAGTGTAGCCTAAGTGGCTCCAATCAGAATCACTCCTGGAATTAACGGTACAAAGTATTTTGTCACCTCCTTCCTCAGAATCTTACACTGAATTCCCATTAGAATTAAAGCCAGATTCTTAATGTAGCCTATGAGGACCTGCGTGAGCTGGCCCTTGCGTCTGTGGTCCTATTTGCTTCCACCCCACCTGCCACCCAGCCTCTGGTCAGCACACTCCAGCCACACTGCTGTTCTTCTAATTCCTTTAACAGCCAAACACTTCCCACATCAGGGATGGGGGGGTGCCTCAAATTTTCTTCCTTTAGTCTCTTTACATGATGATTCTTGTTTCTCTTGTAACTTTAAAAAAATTCAAAATTAGAGAAAAGCTACAAGAATGGCAAAATTAATTCCTGTATAGTATATTCATTGCCATATTTTGCCCCATTCATTTGTTTTATTTATTTCTTTATTTGTTTAGACAGTTTTACTCTGTGATCCTGGGTAGAGTGCTGTGGTGTCATAGTTCACAGCAACCTCAAACTCCTGGGTGGAAGTGAGTCTCCAGCCTTTGTCTCCTTGCTGGCTGGGACTAGTGGCACCTGCCACAATGCCAGGCTAATTTTTCTTTTATTTACTTATTTACTTACTTACTTATTTATTTTTAGAGGCAGGGTGTCACTGGAACTCCTGAGCTCAAGGTATCTGCCAGCCAGCCTCAGCCTCCCAGAGTTCTAGAAGTATTGGCAGGAGCCACCCCACCTCCTGGGCCCACCTGGCCCCATTTGCTTTTCATTTTCTATTTTTATATGCATATACCTCTTTTCTGAACCATTCTGAACCATTTCTGTGTGTTTTTTCTAATGGCATTTTCTTTCAAAACTAGAATGCAGTTATCAAAGTCAAGAAATTTAACGTTGCTTCACTATTATATAATCCTCTTTCATATTTGTGTTTCATCAATTGTGCCATCAATGCCCTTTATAATAATTTGTTTTCCAGTCTAGTATTCCACATAACATTTCATTGTTATATCTCCTTGGTGGCCTTCTGGAAAGAATTTTTCAGGGTTTCTTCTTTTTATTCCAGGTTTATTCGAGGGTACAAAGAATAAAATGTTTGCATTTATTAAGTAGAGTCCCTCATAATTGTGTTTCTCCCCCAACAAGTGTCCATACACCCTAACATCGTGTCTGTCAAGTGGAAGCATCCCCATCCCCTTCTCTCCCTTCCTGGTTCCCTTCCCCCCACCTTGAATTGATTTGAGTTTTTCTTTTATGTGGGTGTGTATTAAATAGTCTATTGCCTTCATATTAATATTGAATACATTGGCTACTTGCTTCTCCATTCTTGGGATACCTTACTAAGAAGACTGTGTTTCAACTCCATCCAGGCTAGTAAAAAATATATAAATTCTCTATTAATGGCTGAATAGTATTCCATGGTATTATACCAATGGATTATACCACAAGTCATTAATCCATTCCTGCGTTGGTGGACATTTAGGTTGTTTCCACATTTTGGTAATTGTAAATTGAGCTGTGATAAATAATCTAGTGCAAATGTCCTTATGATAAAATGCTTTCAGGCTTTTACATATGGTTATCCAATTATCCCAGCACCATTTATTGAATAGGGATTCTTTCCCCCACTGTATGCTTTTTTTTTTTTTTTGGCTTATCAAAGATCAGATGGCGATAAGAGACTGATTTCATCTCTTGGTTTTCTATTCTATTCCATATGTCTATATATGTCTATTTTTTTGCCAGCATCATGCTGTTTGGTCACTGTGGACTTGTAATATAACCTGAAGTCTGTAGATGCCAGTGGCTTTGTTTTTATTATTAAGAATTGCCTCGGCTTTATTGGGCTTCTTTTCTGATTTCATACAAAATGAAGTACTATGTTTTTCCCAGTTCTTCAAAGTATGTTGTTAGTATTTTAATGGGGATTGCACTGAATCTGTAGATTGCTTTGGGTAGAGTAGACATGTTAACAATGGTAATTCTTCTCAGTCAAGAGCATGATATGTTCTTCCAGTTGTTAATGTCTTCTGCTACTTCTTTTCTTAGTGTTTCATAATTATCTTTGTAGAGATCCTTCACCTCTTTGAATATACCTCTTGGGACATGTATATTCCTAAGTATTTCATTTTCTGTGAAGCTACTGTGAAGGGAATTGTGTCCTTGATTGGCTTCTCAACTTGGCTGTTATTGGTATATACAAAGGCTACTGATTTGTGGACATTGATTTTATACCCTGAGATGTTACTATATTTCTTGATCACTTCTAGGAGTTTTGTGGTTGAGTCCCTATAGTTTTCTAAGTATATGATTATGTTATCAGCAAAGAGCAAGAGTTTGACCTCCTCTTCCCCAACTTGGATGCCCTTCATATCCTTTTCTTACCTGATTGCATTTGCTACTCCTTCCAGCACTATTTTGAATAATAGTGGTGAGAGTGGCCATCCTTCTCTGGTTCCAGTTCTAAGTGGAAAAGCTCTCAGTTTTACTCCATTCAGTATGATGTTACCTGTGGGTTTGTCATAGATGGCTTCAGTCAGCTTAATAACTGTACCACCTATGCCTATTTCTTAAGTGTTCTAGTTAGGAAAGGATGCTGAATTTTGTTAAATGCCTTTTCTGCATCTATCAAGAGGATCATATAGTCTTTGTTTTTGTTTCTAATGATATGATGTACTACATGTATGGATTTGGGTATGTCAAGCCAGCCTTGCATTCTTTGGATGAAGCCTATTTGATTGCAATGTATAATTTTTTAATGTATAGCTGCAATTTATTAGCTAAGATTTTGTTGAGTATTTATTCATTGATATTCATTAGTGAAATTGGTCTGTAGTTCTCCTTTTTAGTTGAGTCCTTTCCTGGTTTTGGAATCAAGGTGATGTTTGCATCATAGAATGTGTTGAAGAAGGTTCCTTCCTTCTCAATGTTTTGGAATAGGTTCCGCAGTATAGGTACAAGCTCACCAGTGAAGGTGTGATAGAATTCTGATGTGATTTTGTTGGAAGCTTTTTTATTGTTTCTGTAATTTCAGGTCTTGGTATTGGTCTGTTCAAGAAATCTATTTCTTCCTGGTAAAGTCCAGGAACATGGTGTGATTATAGGTATTGGTCCATTTCCTCCACATTGTCAAATTTCTGGGCATAGAGATTTTTGTAGTACTCATAAATAATCTCATAAGTATCTCTGTGGTATCAGTTGTTATTTCCCCCTTTTCATTTCTGACTGAGGTTATTAAAGATTTTACTTTTCTGTTTATAGTTAATCTGTCTAATGGTTTATCAATTTTATCTATCTTTCCAAAGAATTAACTTTTTGTTTCATTAATTTTATGAATGATTCTTTTGTTTTCAATTTCATTTATTTCTGATTTAATTCTGGTTATTTCTTTCCTTCTGCTAGGTTTGGGATTGGATTGCTATTTCTTTCCCATTTCCTTAAGATGAATCATTATCTTCTTTTTTGGATGTAAGCATCTCATGTGATAAATTTCACATTTTGAAAGTATAAAAAGCAGATTAGACCATGGAGAAGAAAGAATCTCAGAGGTAGAGGATAAAGCTCTTATGCTCACTTAGGACTGCTATTGTAGTATCTCACAGGTTCCCAGTGGCTTCTGTCTTCATTATGTTATTTTCAAGAAGTTAATTATTTCTTCCTTTATCTCCTCATTGACCCAACTGTCATTCAGCATAAATTTGTTTATTATTCATGCCCTTGTGTGGGGATGACATTTTTTGCTGGAGTTGAATTCTACTTTTATTGCCTATGATCTGAATAGATGCCAGGTATAATTTTAATTCTTTTCATTTTGTTCCAGTTTCATTTGTGTCCTAGGATATGATTTATTTTGAGAATATTTCATGGGATGATGAGAAGAACATATATTCCTTTGCTTTGGGATAGAGTGTTCCATATATGTCTATCAAGCACAGTTGCTCTAGGGTTGCATATAAGTCCCTTGTATCTTTGTTTAGTTTCTGTTTAGAGGATCTGTCTAGCTCTGTAAGAGGCTCTGTTAAAGGCCCCAGCTATTACAGTGTTATAGGAGATCATATTGCTCAGACCAATTAAGGTCTGTTTCATAAATCTGGGAGCATTTATGTTGGATGCACAAATATTTAAAATTGAAATGTCTTCTTGTATTATTCTCTTGACCAGTATGAAGTGACAATCTTTGTCTTTCTTAACTTTAGTTGCTTTATATCCACTTGTATCTGAAAATGAGATTGCAACTCACTTCTTGTTTCTGATTTCCATATGCCTGAAATACTGTTTTCTGATACTTCACCTTGAGTCTTGTTTTGTCCTTGGAGGCTAGGTGTGTTTCCTGGAGTCAACATATAGATGGCTTATTCTTTTTTATTCAATCAGCCAGCTTGTGCCTCTTCAGTGAGGAATTGAAGCCATTTACATTTATTGAGAGAACTCATAAGTGTGATGGAGATAAATTCATCTTATTTTGTGAAAGTTCATTATTCAGTTTTATACTTTGTGTTACTGTGAAAGCTAGGTTTTGTCCTTTAGTTTCTGGGTGTTTACTTTACTGGTGATCCACTGTGATAGTGTGTACAATAGGTCTAAGTATTTCCTATAAAGCTGGACTTGTGGTGATTTTCCTCAATGTGTGTATATCATGAAAAGATTCGATTTCTCCATCAATTTTAAAGCTTAGCTTAGCAGGATAGAAAACTCTGAGCTAAAAATTGTTTTGTTTAAAATGTTAATGGTGGATGACCATTCTCTTCTGGCTTGAAAGGTTTCAGCTAATAAGCCCAGTGTTACCCTGATGTATTTGCACCTGTAGGTCAATTGGCCATTAACTCCTGGCTGCTTGCAAAATTTTTTCATTCATCTTGACTTTGGACAAGTTCATAACAATGTGTCTTGGGAGATTCTCTGTTTGAGGTAAGATGATCTTGGGTTCAATATCCTTCTGACAGGATTATGTTGGAATCTTTGGTGATACTTGGCAAATTTTTGTTTATGATAGTCTCTAATACAGCCTCCATTCCTTTGGGATGATTTCTTCCCCTTCAGGGGTAACTATAATTTTTGTGTTTGAACATTTTGTGAAGTCCTGTAATTATCTGAGTGAATATTCTACTTTCTCTCTCTTCTTTCCCATCTCTAACTGGCTATGTTAACACAAGAGCTTTATCCTCTACCTCTGAGATTCTTTCTTCTCCATGGTCTAATCTGTTTTTGATGCTTTCTACTGCATATTTAAGTTCCATGATTTACTCCTTCAATTCCTTAAACTCTGCTATATCTTTTCTATATTTTTCATATCTTTCCTCCCTTATTTGGTTCTGTTTTTGTATTTTCTTTTGGTTATTTTCCACTATCTCAGCAATTTCCATCATTGTCTTTACAATCCACATTTTAAATTCCTTTTCTGTCATTTTCATCATTTCTTTATAGGTTGAATCCTCTGCAGTAGCTACCTCATGATCCCTTGTTTCTTCCTCCTCATGAGTGTTTTCTTCTTGCCTGCTTCCTTCCCCTACTTTTTCCTTTCACCTCTTCCTTCTCTTTAAATTACCCTGTCTCTTTGATTAGATGTTTAAGTGTTCTTTTGGTATAGGGTCAAAAAGAAGAGGTGATTGAAGAGTAAGAAGGGAGAAAGAAAGAAAAAGAGAGAAGACAAGAAAAATGGGAGAAGGTAAAAGGAAAGGTTGACAAAAAGAAGAGAAGAACAGAAAGAGAGAAAGGGAGTAATAGCAGTGCTCATCACATGCTTTAACTTGCAATTCCTGGACTCTGGATGGGCTGGGATGGATGGGTCCCTCCAGATAAGGAGCTCCTTCCCACCCTAAAACAAAAACAAAAATTCCACCTCCATCAAATACAAGGGGGAAAAAAACCCCAGCAGTATGTCACAATGGGTACAAAAGAAGAAGGACACTTTAGACCAAGAGATCAAGGTCTTCTTGAGCCATGCCAATGTATTGGCCCTCCTGCACAGACTTAGAGTGAGGCTCTTTCCTATAAATTCAGTACAGATTGACAAACAACAAAACATCTCAGAAAAAAAGAAAAACTAATAATAATAAAATTATATAAAGAAAATTAAAAATAAAATTGTGTAAGATGTAGAAAAGGGGGGGTATAGCCTAGTTGCTATTTGTGAAATGCATATGAGAAAGATAAGAAAAGCAGAAAAATCTTCACAAAAAGAGAAAAGGAGAGAAATCAGTATCTTCTGTAAATTTTTTTTTTCATTTGCTTATGGCTAAAATACACACAGAAAGTATTTTCTGGATTGCTAACTCCTGACATCATGGAAAGCAATCTTAACCAACTAAATTTCAATACAATTACAATTCATTTGTAAATAAAGTGACACATAGTGAAAGGCAAAAATGTAAAATGTATACTCACTGTGTTTTGATAAATGCATGCACACTCATGTAACCATACCCTAGCATGATACACACATTTCCATCACATCAGAAAGCTCCTGATACTTCTTCCCAAGCCATCAATTCTTCAAAGGCATTTTTCACCGTTGGTTGGTTTTGTTTCATATGTATCTTGAACATCATGAAATGTTTTATGAATGTTCTGTTGTATAGACATTTGCTCCTATTTAATCCTTTGGAAATTGTTGATTTCTTTTTAAGAAAGCAACGAACCTGGGAAGGTGCCCGTAGCTCATTGAATAGGGCACTGGCCACATACACTGAGGCTGGTGGGTTAAACCGGCCCTCGTCAGCTAAAACAACAATGCAACTGCAACAACAAAAAAAATAGCTGGGCGTTGTGGCAGGTGCCTGTAGTCCCAGCTACTTGGGAACCTGAGGTAAGAGAATTGCTTAATCTCAAGAGTTTGAGGTTGCTGTGAGCTGCGAGCTATGGCCCTCTACCCAGGGTGACAGCTTGAGACTCTGTCTCAAAAAAAAAAGAAAGAAAAAGAAAAGAAAGCAACAAACCTAGATATATTCAGACTATATATTCTTTCTCAGTGTTTGCAAGCTCTGGGTTTTATTTTTAATATTTAATGTAAACTTCATACATAAAAGACTCTTAAATCAGTTGTATCCCTGCCGTGCATTTTGTATACAGAATATGGTGACCCCTGAGGGGCAACAGGGAGAAGAATTTAAAAAATGAAAAGTATTAAAAGTTTCTAACAGCTAAAAGTGAGCAAAGATTAGGACAGTTTTACGAATGAGCAAATCAAAACAAAATAAAAGGAAAAGGAGCTGAAAGGTAGACTGAGCTGAGAGGATGGCAGCTGCTATGGGACTGCAGACTGAACTGGGCACGGACAGTGCTCTGGAGCCACAGGACCCTGAAGGACAGAGCTGGCTGTGTGCTGAGGCTGTGCCCCAGACTCTGCCTCCCCCTCCACAGCAGGACACACACAACCAGTATGTGTGCACCAGGCCTGCTGAGGCCGCTTTGAACTGTGAGATCTTAGAATTTAATAAACTAAAACTGCAGGGTGCCAGGGGAATGGGGCAGCCAGACTCTGACCAGACTCACTCTTCAGGAACCCTGACCATGTCCTGCTCCTCTGCAGCCAGCACACATGACTTGAAAATCAGTCTGAGAGAATAGCGAGCAGTCGCAAGTGACCCAGGTTTAAATCTTTACTCAGGTCCCTAAACCTTCATGTTGCTGGTTTGGGTCTGTTTGGTGGATGTACCATTTAGGGTTAGGTGAGACGGAGGTAGGAGGTCCTCGTATGAGTTCAGTGGTCAGGGCCCTGGCTGTGCTGTGCTACCCTGTTGCGTGCAGCTGAGCTGAGATTCCTGTAAGCTTGTATGCAGTTGGGGTCCTCCGATCTGACTATGTCCCCTCCAGGACTCCTCAGGGGCACCCCCAGACTCTCAGGCTCAAAAAATGTTCATGTCCCTTATACGATATTCAGAAAAATATGATTTCTAATAGAGTTCAGCCAATCTGTCATGTCAACGCTAGGAATATATTATCCTATTATCCCATAGTTTCCATTGTTTCTATTGAGAAGTTATCTATAAGTCTATATATTATTGCTTTAAAGATAAAATTCTTTTTTTTTCCTGGTTACCTTTACTATTTTTCCTTTAATATTATTTTTCTGCATTCTTCTGTGACAAATTTAGTCATGAATATCTTTTTATTTATCTTCCTTGGAATTCATTAAGCTTCTTAAATTTGCGAATTATTGTCTTTAAAGCCTTTCAGAAAATTCTTGGCATTATTTCTACAAATTCTGCAGCATTCTCTCTCTGCTTACCGTCTGAAACTCCAGTTAAACAATCTGTAATCTACTTCTCACACCATAATGCATTTCTTTCACTCTCTTAGTTTTTTCTATCCTCCTCTTTCTGTAGGTATTTTTTTCTTTTTCTTTTTTTTTTTTTTAAATATGGAATGCTTCACGAATTTGCGTGTCATCCTTGCACAGGAGCCATGCTAATCTTCTCTGTATGTTCCAATTTTAGTATATGTGCTTGCTGAAGCAAGCACTGGATATTTTTTACAATTAGATAATATTGGCTGAGGCTATTTTCCTCTGACATACTCCATTTCATCAAGATTCTCTTTAGGTATAAGTGACCTAAACCTCAGTAATTTTAGTTATTTTTTTCCTCTAGATCTAGAATCTTTAATTGGTCCTTTTTTAATCTACAATGATATGTTTTACCATTTCAAGTAACTTGCTAGAATTTTTGGATTTGAATTTTGATTCCTAAATAATTGTAAAATACATGTCTTTTGAAGGACATCTGATAATTCCAGTATCTGGAGTACCTATGGATAAGTTTCTCTTAATGTTTTATACACTATTCTTGCTTATGATGTCTTTTCTGTTCAGGTATTTGATCATCTTTGGTTGCATCCAGACCACCATGGCACTTGAAAAAAATATAATAAAACAATCTGTAGCCTCAGGTAATATTATCTCCCTCCAACATGGAATTTTGTTTGCTTCTGCGAAGTACCTGGAGGTTCTAGCCATCCAAGATTACTTTAATCTAATATTATGGCTTGGATATTTTCTGGGGGACTTACATGCCTCCATACTCACCACCCATGTCTGAGCTGATTTAGTTCTGTACTACGCTAATACCTACGATGTGTCCGCTTAGGTCTGCAATCCTGATTGTGAAGTTGTTCGTCACATTGCCAAATTTTGGCAGATTCTCAACTCCAACTTATGTTCCACTTGCATTTCAAGAAAATACCAGGAGTACCGCTTGCCCTCTCAGTTGTCTCTTTCTGTCAAATGCCTCCAGAAAATGCAGAGACTCGACTGCTGGCCTCACTTGTTTTGATTTGTCCTCTTTCAGATGTTGTCTCAGAAGTTCTTCAATAATATTGTTTTTATACAATTATTTTGTCTCAATTTTTAAATCTTCTTCAGAATGAGAATTTTTCAAATTAAGTAGTTAGTCCTTACCCAGCAGCTGAATTTTCTTTTCTTAAGTTGGGAAATCAGACATAGAAACAAAAACATAGAGTGTATATCAGAACGGATTCTTAGAATGGCTCTGTGAACTGATGTTTAGTCAACGACCCTAGAAACAAACATGAATTGAAGGCAAGAGTGATAGGCTTTTTCCTTCACTTACTCTTTTTTTCTTTTTTTCATTTCCAAAAACAAGCAGTGCCCTTTATTCAGGGGTGGTTTACATTTATGCATAAATTTACTTTTAAAAAAGATGACTGTTACAATCAGGTATGCAATCACTTAGACACATCAAAGTTCTATCTGTTAAAAATACGTTCTTTTAGAAAATCCAATTTAATCATCTCATCTTTTTTTCATAATTTTCTCCAAACAGTGATAGAAGTACTCCATAATGGAGAGAATGCAGGAAACTTTTTTTGAGTATCCCCAAATCATATATCTATAATAAAGGTTTGGCTCCAAGGAGCCGAGCTCTAATGAGTGAAGTAGGCCCAGTTTAGAAAGGGCAATGAGGTGGTAACTAACAATTGTACTAGCCATTACCAAAATTTCACAATTTTAGGGATCTTTGTTTGGGGTTTCTGTGGTTTAGGTGCATCCAAGATTTCTTCATAGTCTGCACTCATTCCCTTCACCCCGCGACCAACGGTGACCATTTGATCTGAATTCTGACTTTCAGGGCAATCTTTCTTTGTTTCACAGAGGCACAAAGTTTGCAACCATCAGCATAGAGCCCTTTGGGATTATCAGGACAAGATCTAGGGAGGTGTCCCATTTCCCCAGAAACAAAACATTTTTCAAAAGGAAATTCACCAACAGCTGGGTCTACTTTAGCCTTACTCTTGGTTATTTCATGCTCTGTGGACCCACACTGGTAACATTCTCCAGTGCCCATATCTTGACTTTCAAGGGCGGCTGGGCAATGTGCAATTCCATGACCAGGTTTTCTATGATGGAAACATATGACTGCATTTTTCTTTGCTGCTTGCCTTTTTAATCGTCTTCCTTCCCGTCAACTGTCTTTCTTTAAAGCAACTTCAATTTCTTCCCTTACTTCCTGAATGTCTGATGCTGTAATCTCCCCGTTGTGAACCATCTGTGAGTTCTGTCTTAGGTATTCCTTGAATCCATTCACATCTTCATTTAAGTACTCTTTTCTTTTTGTTCTTTTTGTGTTTTGCTTGGGGTGCATCATTTTTAAGGGTTGGCCTATTGGTTCCAACTTGTTTATGCTTTGGTAGGTTTTGGCTTGTTCCCTCTAAGGACAGCTTCTTCGTGTCCTCCTGCAATGTTACAGACAAGGGTCTTTTACTAGTGTGGCAGTCATGCGTGCCCACCGAGTCACAGTCTGATCAGATGTACCTCAGCAATTGTGCACACATCCTCCTTCACTCAGTCTTAGCAGAACAAATTTTCTGTGAGAAATAGTATGATTGGCCCCCAAAATCTGCCACTGCTGTAGTCTCTCTAAGCCTGTGGCCAAGATAATAGGCAGATCCAAGAAGTCGTTTAACTGTAGAGGAAAAGGTGAGCTTGAATTGTTTGACACTAAGAAATTACAGTTCAAAGAGGTAAAATCAATTCCCCAAATCCAAGTTCTCTGAATCTAAAGTCTATTTGTGTAATTACTACACTGTACTTAAGAAAAAAAGAATAGACAGATAAAAACTAAAGATGAGCCTATTAAAATTAGGGGAAAGGTTGATACTAAGTTATAAAGGCTGTTATACACTTGTAAAATTACTAGGATCAGTGGGAACTAGAAACAGCAATGACTTGAAATTCAGGTACTACCTTAGAACTTCTTAAACTCTGGCTCTTTAACACAAAGCTTAGTTCCAGCACCTGGAATCTGGCTACTCTTCAGACTGGGGTGAAAGAGCCCCCCGATGAGCACTGAAAAGTGTAGGCACAGAAGGCAGATGGACACCTTTCTATTTTTAAATGCATTGTGTATCCCTTTTCTTTCATGTCTCTGCAAGCTTGTCAAATTATTACAACAGATTACAGTGATTTCTTTTTTAGCGGACTTGTTTTAGTAGTAGCAGATTTACTTCCAAAAGTTAAGCTCCTGGACAACTGGATTTTATCAGCACATTTGCACTTTTAGCAGATTCCATTTCACAGGGACTGTCATTTGCTACTAATTTATTTGGCAATTTTTTTAATCTCCTTTTAACTTATGACTTCAAAACATTTATCTTCGATTATATTACTGAATAAGTAATGTCAGCCAGTTAGTGGAGAGGTTAGAACAGTCTGCCATCTACATAAAAGTTAAGAATTCTAAAAATTAGTACTATTTATGGATTAAATTATTCTTACGTTAACTCTGTATCTTATAGGTCAATGTCTTAAAAAGTTGTAGTAAAGGCTTGGCACAAATAGCTCAACCGGCTAAGGCGCCAGCCACATACACCTAAGGTGGCGGGTTCAAATCCCCAGCCCAGACCCACCAAACAACAATGACGGCTGCACCCAAAAAAATAGCCGGGCGTTGTGGCGGGCGCTGGTGGTCCCAGCTACTTGGGAAGCGGAGGCAGGAGACTCGCTTGAGCCCAGGAGTTGGAGGTTGCTGTGAGCTATGCCACGGCAGTCTACCCAGGGGGACAGCTTGAGGCTCTGTCTCAAAAAAAAAGTTGTAGTACAAAAGGTTAAAATTCTACTTAAGCATTTAGTTTCTTAGTCTTTAACACATCTATAAATATGGGAAATATTTTAAAAGCTGCCAAATATAGTCATTAATATTTCTGACATCGTGTCATTCTACACTTCCAGAATTCAAATATTTCTTTTAGAGATTGTTCTTCCTAGGAATTTCTATGTGACCTGAAAGTCCAAGATCAGCCATGTAAGAGTCCCTACCTGTATTATAAGCAAGATCTTGGTTACTTCTCCTTGAAGTTCCCTCTACCAGGACACATCAGTGCCTGACATTTGATCTTTCTTAAAACTGGACTGCAATTCTCCTTCTATCCAGAGACCTCTGTTCATAGCTCGGCTGCCAACATTTATGTCACTACCAAATCATCTCAGGGCTGCTGCAGCTGCCACCTCTCCCACCCCAGCCTCTGAAGCAGCCGCTCTCAATCTGGTTGTGCACTTTCAAAAGATGCTGGCACCCCAGGAATGCGCTGGCCCAAATAGATCAGATTTTCTGGAGGAGAAACTCAAAGCAGAGTTAGTGCTCTCTTCTCTCCCTTACAAGCATGAATACAGAATTTTTTTATTTTTCACTTTTTAGGGTGTGTAATAGTTGTATATATTTTTACATGTGATGTTCTGATACTATAATTTAATGTGAATTAGTCAAATCAAGGTAATTGGGATATATATGCCCTCAAGCATTCATCATTTCTTTGTGTTAGGAACGTTCCATTTCTACACTTTTATTTTAAAGTATGCCCTAACTTACTGCTTATTGTAGCCACTTTGTTGTGTTGTCAGATGTTGTTAATTCTAGCTCTTAACTGTGTTTTTACACCCAGAACTATCCCCACTTTACTCCCCTGTCTGCACTGCCCTTCCAGCCTCTAGTAGCCATCATTCTACAGTTTCCACGAGATTGCTTTTAATATTTAGTGCCCACATGTGAGTGACAACATGCAAGATTTGAGTTTCTGTGCTTGGCTTATTTCACTTAACATAATGTTCCTGAGTTCCACCTATATTGTTGCAAATGGAAGTATTCCTTTTTTTTTTTTTTTGAGACAGAGTCTTAAGCTGTCTCCCCGAGTGTGTTGGCGTCACAATTCACAGCAACCTCAAACTCTTGGGATTAAGCAATTCTCTTTCCTCAGCCTCCCAAGTAGTTGGAACTACAGGTGCCTGCCACAACATCGGGCTATTTTTTGGTTGTAGTTATCATTGTTGTTTGGCAGGCCCAGGCTGGATTCTCACCGGTCAGCTCTGGTGTATGTGGCTGGCGCACTAGCCACTTGAGCTACAGGCGCCAAGCCAAGGATTTCATTCTTTTTATAGCTATATAATATTCCACTGTGTTTATGTGCTACAATTTTTATCATGCATTCACCCACTGATGGACACTTAGGTTGATTCCAAATGTGGGCTATTGTGTACAGTGCTGCAATAAACATGGGAATACAGACTTTTTTTTTTATACTTCATTCCCTCTTTTTTGGATACACTGCATGCCTCTTAGTGGGACTGCTGGATGATCTGGTAGTTCTATTTTCAGGGTTTTAAAGGGTCTCTGTACCACTGTGTGAGAGCCCTCCTTTCTTCATGTCTTTACCAGAATTCATTATTGCCTTTTTGAGAAGAGCCATTTTAACCAGGCTGAGATGATATCTCATTGTAGTTTTGATTTGCAATTCTCTGGTAACTAAAATGTTGAGCACCTTTTCATGTATCTATTGGCCATTTGTGTATCTTCTTTGGAGAAATGTCTATAACACAGATTTTTATTAACTCTTTTCATCATAGCCCAAACTAGGTTCTGCATCTGAACTTTACTGATAACAAGAAAAAAAAATAGGGAATTACAACATTTAAAATTTAAAAACAAACTTACTTCCTGGACTCCCCTGTGGAGCCTTCGCAGGCTTCATTATCGATCTCCTGGGTTCTTACAGGGCACTCCCTGTGTGGCTCCTAACCTGCTTCCCTGAGCCAGAGAGCAACTTCCCAGTGCTGTTGCAGTGCCCATGGGTAGATCTGGAGTAGACTCAAGAGGCACTCTTCATAAAGGAAGGAATTTATTATTAATAAACCCTGAGGCTTGCCTCCTCTTTCTCATTTTCTATTTCAGAGAACTGGCGCTGGGAAAATCCACCTTCTTCAGAGACAAGTACACTTGGTAACCATAGACGTGAGCTCTGTGACGTCTACAAGGACAGATAATCTCATCACAACTACACCCTCAACAGCTGCTGCTCAAGCAGTGCAAACACAGAAGGAAAAGATTTCATCTTACAGCTCACTCTTCTGTATGGTAAAAAGGACAATGCTTTCCATTTTTTAAACAATTCTCTGTTATACATAGTGTGTGTATGACTATAAGAAGATGGACATAAAATTTGTCTGCAGTTTAAAACAGTTAGACATAGTAAATTGCACATGAACTTTATTGACACTGTGTGCACGTATTTAAAAAAAAAAAAAGGCAGTCTACCCAGGTGAGACTCACGTGTCACCTGGGTAGACTGCCTTGGTGTCATCATAACTCACAGCAACCTCAAACTCCTGGATTCAAGCAAGCCTCTTGCCTCAGCCTCCTGAGCAGCTGGGACTATAGGCATACACCACAATGCCTGACTAGTTTTTTGCTATTTTTTCTGGTGTGAACTCCTAACCTGTCTAGATGCCCACTCAAAAATAAACAAACAAATGAATAAACAAAACTAAACACATCTCCACCCACATCTACCCTCCCACACATACACACACAGTGAGGGCACATTGCAACCTCTCAGGTGCGGAACACAACTCTAAGAGGGACTCTACCTAACAAACGCAAACATTGTAACCTAGCTGTTTGTACCCTCCCATTTACCTGGAATAAAAAAATTCAAAACAGGAGGCATCACACAACTTTATTTCAAAATATACTACAAAGTTATACTAATCAAAAAGGTATGATACTGGCATAAAAGCAGACACACAGACCAATTAAACAGAACAAAGAGCCCAGAAATAAAGCTACACATTTACCATCACTTGATTTTTGACAATGACATCCAGAACACTCCATGGGGAAAGGGTAATTTCGTCAATAGTATTGGGGGGGGACTATATGCAGAAGAATAAAAATAGACCCTTACTTCACGCCATATTCAAAAATCAACTGAAAATGAATTAAACTTAAACATAAGGTTTGAAACTGTAAAACTACTAGAAGAAAAAGCTGCATAATGTTGGTCTGACCGATGATTTTTTGGATATGATCCCAAAAGCTCAGGCAACAAAAGCAAAAATACACAAATGGCATTACATCAAACTAAAAAGCCTCTGCAAAGTGAAAGAAACACTCAACAGAGGGAAGAGACAACCTATAGAATGGGAGAAAATATTGCCAAAACATACATCTGACAAGGGGTTAATATCTACAATATATGAAAAATTCAGTAGCAAGAAGACAGGTAACCTAACTTCAACATGGGAAGGACCTGAATAGACATTTCTCAAAAGAAGACATACAAATGTCCAACAAGTATATGAATAAGTGCTCAACATCACTAATCATCAGGAAAATGCAAATTGAAATCATAATGAGATATCATCTCAGACCTATTAGAATGACTATTATCAAAAAGATGAAAGATAATTCCTGGCGAGGTACAGAGAACAGGGAACCCTGGAACACTGTTGATGTGAATGAAATGTAAATTAGCACAGTGTGGAAAAGAGCATAGAGGTTGCTGAGAAAAACAAACGCAGAACTACCACATGACCCACCAAGCCCACTTTTTGGCATATATCCAAGTGAAATGAAATCAGTATATCAAAGAGACATCTACCCTCCCAAGTGCATTGCAGCAGCATTCACACGACTAAAATGGAATCAACCTAAGTATCCATCATCAAATGAATGGATAAGGAAAATGTAGTACATAAGTACAATAGAATAGTATTCAGCCATTAAAAGGAACAAATCCTAACATTTTTAACAACATGGATGAACCTGGAGGACCTGACGTTAAGTGGAACAAGCCAAGCACTTGAAAGAGAAATACCACATTATTTTACTTACATATGGAATCTAAAAGTCCAACTGGTGAAAGAGGAGAGCAGAATGGTGGTTGCCACAGGAATGGGTTAGTGGGGAATTGGGGGGAAGATGATCAAAGGATATAAATTTCAGTTAGACAGGAGGAATAAGTTCAAAAGCTCTATTCTATGCCATCGTAACTATAGTTAATAACGATGCATTATATACTTAAAAAATGCTAAAGGTGTAGATTTTTGTGTTCTCACCCCACAAAAGTATATAAGGTAATGCAAATATTAATTAGCTTGATTTAGCCATTCCATAGTCTACACAGATTTCAAACATCATGTTGTACATGGTAAATTTATACAGTTTTGTCTGTCAAAAAATAAGTAACATAAAAAACAAACAAATTAATTAATAGCATTTAAAAAATAAATACAAATTTAGTGAAGAACTCTCTCTCCAAAGAAGCAACTCTGCCTAGAGCAGAAGACACTTTGCAATATCCTAAAGAGTTATTTAATTCTTAATGTAGTGTACTTGCTTGCAATTTTTCAAATACTTTTTTCCTTATTATGTTTTGTTTTATATTTGTATACTCAGGTGTTTCCCCAGAAGAAAAAACATTCCACAGCCAATGTGCGTCCAGACCACAGCCTCTTGCCAGAGAATGATGGTTTTCAGCTTTGACAGAATGGATTTTTCTGTTTTTCCTTACAATGTTTCAAAGATTATACAACCAATTTTCCACTTCTGCTGATGCCCATGTCATGATAAGTCCTCCAAAGCAGTCAAAGCAAACAGGAAGCTTTTCCCAAACATAGAGCTTAGGAGTGAGAGCTCAGTTCTCAGTTTTGAGCTAAGAGACACAATTGAATTCCACCTGCCCATCCACAGCTGGCTTCAGAAATCAATACTATTCTCTCTGTAACTGCTGTCTGATTCTTTCTGCCAACCTTCTCAGTTCTCATGTGGGATTAACTCTGAACCCCTGTTACATATACATACACCAGGATTCTTAACCCTGAATCATCCTTGTCCAATTTTATAAGAGTTTCTTACAAGAAAATGTAAAAAAATAATTTATGGGTTTTTGTTACAAAATGAATAAATAAATATTGTAAAAAATTAGAAAAATGTATCCATGCAAAAACAAAAAGCATTATCCTTAAGCCCACCACCTAAATATTACTACTGACATCTTATAAATCCCTTCTCCTATCATTTTAGGGGACATATGTACTTTTACACAGAATAGTAGAACAAGAATTACAAAACCTCTGTAACCTATTTTCTTTTTTTTTTTTTTTGATGTTCATTAAGTGTTTATTTTCTTTTTAAATTAGGATACATAATTTATTTATTTTTTATTAAGTCATTTGTACATAGATCATAAATACATTTATGCCATTATGGGATTCAATGTGTTTATTTATACAAATTGAAGTGCTTACATCCTACTAAACAACATAGCCTTCACCACTTTTACCCAATTACAGGATTAAGACCTTTGTGTTCTACACCTGATAGATCCAACTTGTATTTGTAATGTGCTCCATAGCTGTGGTCCCCTTTCCAACCCTCCCTCTGTCGACCCACCGCCCTCCCTTCCCCTCACCATCCCCTTTCCTCCTTCATCCTAGGCTGTAGTTGTGTTTCATTTATCATATGCTCGTGTGAGTGATTGTAAATTGGTTTCACAGTAGTACTGAGTACATTGGATAATTTTTTCCCATTCCTGAGATACTTTACTAAGAATATTTTCCAGCTCCTATTTTCTCATGACACAGTTGATTTTTTTCTATGCTAGTAAACATTCTTCTATAATACTACTTCTTCTACAATACTACTATGATGGTTACATGGCATGTCAAAATTTATATCACCAAGCCCCTGTTGTAAAGCAGTTAGGTTGTTGTTGTCATTGTAGGCAATATCTTTATAACACAATCTTTGTACATATCCATAATACTTGTCTTAAGATAAATTCCTAAAAAGAAAAAAATTAAGTTTTTTCAAAAGATAAATTCCTAAATTCAGGAATACTAGATTGAAATCCATGTGTATTTCTTTAAATTAGAAATGCACATAATACTTAGTGCTAAGAAACCGTCAAGAAAGTTTCATCCGGTTTATTCTTCATTACCTTTGCCGATAAAGGATATCAACGGGGTTTTAATTTTTATAATTTTGTACTTCAAAATATAGACTCTCTTTTTCATATCACTTCACATATTACCATATAATGCCCTTCCTGTGTTTATTAGCAACATTGAATACTTTCTTATGTTGTAGGCAAGTTGTTTGACTTATTTTATGAATGACCTGGGGGTAGTTTGTGACCATATTTATTTCCTCTTTGATTTGTTTGTGAATTAGAGATTTGCTGCACCTTTTTCACATATTAGTTACTGTCTTGTAGATCTATAAAATCTATTTTGTATTAAAGACATCAAAAAATGTTGGCCTCCTATATATGTTGCAATTTTTCATCATTTATTTCTCTTTCCAAAAATAACAATTTTTTTACATTTATTCCTTGAATCAATATTAGTATGCAATAAAATCAACCAAATTTTACTTGCTGGATTTTGTCTTAGAAATCATACTTAAGAAAATCTATTGGCTCAGCCAGCGCCTATAGCTCAACTGGCTAAGGCGCCAGCCATGTACACCTAAGGTGGTGGGTTCGAATCCCCAGCCCAGACCCGCCAAACAACAATGATGGCTGCAACCAAAAAAAATACCCGGGCGTTGTGGTGGGCGCCTGTGGTCCCAGCTACTTGGGAGGTGGAGGCAAGAGACTCACTTGAGCCCAGGAGTTGGAGGTTGCTGTGAGCTGTGATGCCATAGCACTCTACCCAGGGGGACAGCTTGAGGCTCTGACTCAAAAAAAAAAAAAAAAAAAAAGAAAGAAAGAAAATCTATCTTTCTAAGATTCTGCAACTATTCATATGTTTTTCCCCCAAAACTTTATTATTTCAATTTTAATAGCTAAAACTTTAATTCATCTAAAAATTGGGTAGTGAATGGAATGGAGTAAGAATATAAATCTCTTTCTTTAAATAGAGAGCAAGTTGTCACAAAACTAGGTTTTCTGTAACTCATTTTTTTCTCATCAATTTAGAATACTGATCTCATTATATGTCAAGTGCTTATATGTAACATTTCTGGATTTTCATCCATCTTCTTCCTCTGCCAGCACCAGACAATTTTAATTGTATATAATTTGTTTTTACCCATTTTCTGTCTTTTTTCCCCCTCAGATGGAACATTTTAGCTCTTCTAAAACCCCTCAGATGGAACATTTTATCTCTTCTAAAATATTTTTAGTTATTAAAATAACTTGTAGAGTCACTTTGGAAAATTGGAATTTCAATGGGAATTACATTCTATTGGTATATTAATCTGAGGAGAATTTATTTCTTTATAATGCTAAGATTTTAGGCCTTGTGTGGTGGCTCACATCTGTAATCCTAGCACTCTGGGAGGCCCAAGCAGGTGATCGCTTGAGCTCAGTATTTCAAGACCAGCTTGAGCAAGAGACTCCATCTCAACTAAAAATAGAAACACTAGCAGGAGGCAAGATGGCCCTCTACAGCCAGCTTGCAGCATAAGCTCCCCTCCAGAGGGAGAAATAATGGCCAAAACCAACCAGATAAACCTGAAGATCAGGAGCTGAGCTGAGAGATAGGATGAATGGGTTCACATCATCCCTGCTGAGGCAAGCTGGGACTCCAAGGAAGCAAATTTCAGGTACAAAACTCATCCCAAAGAGGACGAGAATCCTTCCCCTCCCCCGCAAGAGAGTGGCTTGCTGTATTATCACAAGTGAATAGTGAAAAGAGACCTCTTGTTTCAACACATGGGAGAGAGTGGCTGAGGATTACTTCTCCAAAGAGATCCTACTGCAAGCCTGAGCAGTCTCTTGCCCAGAATAAAAGTTGAACAAATATTTTCCCTGCCTTCCTGGACTCCCAATCCACCCTTACCCCCCACTCCTGGCAGTCTGGAAGCCTACACCCTGTAGAATCCAGAGTGTCTGGCAGATATTTTGCTAGGGCAGGCATCTCATGGGCTCTGGGACAGCTGTGCTAAAACTATAACTCTAGTAGAAGCAGGGAGTTGCAAGGAGAGGGGGACGTGCCCTGTGCTGAGCAAGTGCATTACAGCATGTACTCACCCTGCTGACAGGGGACCCTGCAGCAGCACCACCTACTGGCAGCTGCCCACTCCTTCAACCAATCTGAGAGTGGCACACCCTACCCACAGCTCCACCCCTGACTGTGATGGTGGCTCCATGGACCCTCAGCAGCACACTCCCACTGGAGTCAAATTAGGGAGAGATACCTCCCCAATTCTGTGGAACATGGAGGGAGCCTGACCTCACCTTCAGGGGTTCCAGATGAAGAGTGTGGCCAGGGCAAAGGCATGGTCTCTGAGGGAGAGAACCACATGCTACCACAGTAAACCCCCACACTGAGTATAGATGCAGGTGGAACACTTCCCAGTTTCCAATGAACCTCAGAGGGAATCAGGCCTGAACTCCTCCTGCCTGCAGGTTACATAGTGAGACACCCCGGTCATGGAGGCATTGACTCCCCTTTGACTCACGTGCAAATCCCTGGTGTTTTTGATTATTGGAGAGAACTAGGCCATGGCCCTGAGGTGTTACCAGTGAGTGGGTGTGACAGAGGTGCAAGGTGGGGAAGGAGGCACAGCCCCCTGGACTAACTTTTGCTATGTAGGCCTATCTGACTCACCTGAGCATCAGAGCAAGCCACACTTGAGTTGACAGTGGACCCCTGCTGTTCAGTTACTGGAGACCTTTTGAACTCTCCCACTTGATCTGCATTTGTGCTGACCAGGACAATTGGCTTGGAATTCTTGATCTGGGCCTATCACCCAGGAAATCTCCAAGGTTATACCCGGGTTGTGTTGTAGTGGGAGGGTTTGATTCTCCTCTTCCAGTTGTTGCCTATGGGGGGTAGGATGTCTCACTTACTTGTATTTCTCCAAAGCTGAGATTTCAACCCAAAGTCACTGATTCACTAGAATTGGACAAAGTCTAGCTAAATACAAGACAGAGCCACCTAGCCCCATAACAACAAGTAGGTCTCCAGAGTCTCAGGCTGCAGTACTAAACGGGACCTTTGTAAAGCTGTAGGGGAAAAGCCACAGTCACCAGTTCCCAGCTCTTTGGTAAAGGGCTGGTTAATTACAACTCCAGGAGCCCTCAATTCAATTTCACCTTACTAGCTTCTCTAGCCAAATGGTGAAAAATATCCATGGGGTGAATCAGCAGAAAAACTCTGGCAACATAAATAATCAGAGTAGATCAACTCTCCCAAGGTACAACAAAGGAGATGCAACAGAAGACCCATTCATAAACAAATGGCTGAGATGTCAAAAATCGAGTTCAGAATTTGGATGGCAAATAAGATTAACAGAATAGAAGTAAAGTTGGAATTAGAAGTTCAAGGAGTAATTCAGAAGTTGTCTCAAGAATTCAATGAATTTGAACATTTTAAAACAATAACTGAGAAAATGACATGAAGGCTGTGTTGACCAGTTTGATTATTT
>CAUYTI010017415.1:0-27573 GCA_963575145.1 Galago senegalensis
CTGTGGTCCCAGCTACTTGGGAGGAGGAGGCAAGAGACTCGCTTGAGCCCAGGAGTTGGAGGTTGCTGTGAGCTGTAATGCCACGGCACTCTACCCAGGGGGACAGCTTGAGGCTCTGTCTCAAAAAAAAAAAAAAAAAAGAAATAAAACAATTAAATTTTCAATTATGGATAAGTTTGACTGAGGATTATGTAAAAACTATACTTAAAAACAACCACTGGCTCAGCGCCTGTGGCTCAAGTGGCTAAGGTGCCAGCCACATACACCTAAGCTGGCAGGTTCGAATCCAGCCCGGGCCCGCCAAACAACAATGACGGCTGTGACCAAAAAATAGCTGGGCATTGTGGAGGGCGCCTGTGGTCCCAGCTACTTGGGAGGTGGAGGCAGGAGACTCGCTTGAGCCCAGGAGTTGGAGGTTGCTGTGAGCTGTAATGCCACGGCACTCTACCCAAGGCGACAGCTTGAGGCTCTGTCTCACAAAAAAAAAAAAAAAGAAAAAACAGGGCAGCACCTGTGTCTCAAAGGAGTAGGGTGCTGGCCCCGTATGCCAGAGGTGGTAGGTTCAAACTCAGCCTTGGCCAAAAACTACAAAAAAAAAAAAAAAAGAAGAAGAAGAAGAAAGAAAAAACAAAAATATTTTAACCACATTCTCTTTTCTCAGTACTGGTTTGTTAAGAACTTTTGTCTCCCAAAAAGATAGGTGCAAATCCATAAATCTAGACATAAGATTAAATAGGTAGGGAGCAGGATAAAACAGTGACATATAAGACAAAAGTCCCTATTTATACTTATCATGATTATACATATCCCATGAAAATTCCTATGCTGTAAACACTGATTTCCTATAAACCATCAAGATTTCCTACGATATCTGCCTGTTAGTACAAACACCATTACTGTAATTGATTTTTATTTGTTTTGGTGAAAAGCTTCTTCTTAAACGGCTTCCCCTAAGCAGAAATATGAGCAGTTTTTCATTTGTTTTATAGAGACAGAGTCTCACTTTATCACCCTTGGTAGAGTAACGTGGCATCACACGGCTCACAGCAACCTCCAACTCCTGGGCTTAGGCGATTCTCTTGCCTCAGCCTCCGGAGTAGCTTGGACTACAGGTGCCCACCACAACACCCGGCTATTTTTTTGTTGTTGTTGCAGTTCGGCCAGGGCTGGGTTTGAACCTGCCACCCTTGGCATATGGGGCTGGCGCCCTACCCACTGAGCCACAGCTGCTGCCCGATATGGGTATCACAAATAAGTCCAGAACAGAAATTACTGAAAAGGAAATAGCTACAGCAGCCCAAAGTGGTCCTCTAGGTGGGGCCGCTTGTCACCAGCAAGCTGGTCAGGAAGGACAAGGCATGTTTCCATGCAGCAGAGGCTACTCCATGGGCGGCCTGCTAACTTTTCCTTCCTGCTGGGGCAGACATCAGGCTGGTTCCTGTGCCAGGCTGGAAGTGACATCAATGTCCAGTGCAATGCCCTCACACTGGTGGCCTCTGGTGAGAGGACCCTTTGATTTCTGGCACTTCTGTGTGGGGAGGGTGTGCCATGCCAGAGCATCTAGGAGGCAGGCTGGTAGGAGGTGAGACAGCTCCACCCAGCCTGGGCTCCATTGCAGCTGTCACCTCCAGGATGTTGGAGGTAGGAAATAGATGCTGGACACAAGGAAGAGCCAGAGCTGCCGTTGGCCTGAGTGGTCCCATAGGGATATCTCTACCTGGGGCCTGGCCCTGTGTCCTGAAGGGTGAAGTCAGCCAGGAGCTGGGACATTAACTCTGGCAGGGTGGAAGAAGGTAGCACAGGCGTGACTGGAAGGTTTTAGATCCCTCTTCCCCCAAAGTTCTCATTATTATTTTTTTTGAGACAGAGTCTCAAGCTATCCCCCTGGGTAGAGTGCCATGGTATCACAACTCACAGTAACCTCCAACTCCTGGGCTCAAGCTAGTCTCCTGCCTCAGCTTCCCAAATAGCTGGGACCACAGGCGCCCGCCACAACGCCCAGCTATGTTGCAGCCATCATTGTTGTTTTGGTGGGCCTGGGCTGAATTTGAACCCGTCACCTTAGGTGTATGTGGCTGGTGCCTTAGCCACTTGAGCCACAGGCGCCGAGCCCAAAGTTCTCATTATAAAATGCCCAGTGAACCTGGAGGCTTAGCTGGGACTGCTGCCTCCTTCAGGCGGCCTTCCGGAGTACCCCCTCCATCTGTGTCTGGGCTCCTACCCCACCTGCAGTGTAGACCGCACAATTTCACATTTGGTTTTAGTCACGTGTAGTATATTTCAGGTTGCTAGACTTCGCCAATAAAAATACAACTAAATTTGAATTTTAGAAAAAAAGAATACTTTTTAAAATATAAGCATGTCCTATGCAAAATGTATCTAGTTATAGTCTTTCAGTCTTGTCTGTTTTACTGGAAGGGAAGCAAATTTCTTCCGAGAAAGAACTGTCACTTAGAAGATTCTAGATTCAAGGACTCCCCCAGACCTTCAGCCTGGTGGTCTAATATGGGCTTATATGGGCTGGGCACGGTGGCTCATGCCTATAATCCTAGCACTCTGGAGGCCGAGGCGGGCAGATTGCTTGAACTCACGGGTTCAAGCTCAAGATGAATCTAGGCAAGAAAGTGAGATCCTGTCTCTAAAAATAGCCAGGCGTGGCTTAGTGCCCGTAGCACAGTGGTTATGGCGCCAGCCACATACACCAAGGGTAAAGGGTTTGATCTTCAGCCTGGGCCAGCTAAACATCATTGACAACCGCATCAAAAATATAGCCGGGCATTGTGACAAGTGCCTGTAATCCCAGCTACTTGGAAGACTCAGGCAAGAGAATCGCTTAAGCCCAAGACTTTGAGGTTGCTGTCTGTGAGGCAAAGGCACTCAACTCCAGGACAACTGAGTGAGGCTGTCTCAAAATAAATAAGTAAATAAACATTCTCATAGATTAAGAAAAACCACTACACTTAAGTTTTACCCTGGCCACCTACTAAAAGCTTTCATGTAATCCTTTTCATAACCCCAGGGTCTTTTATTATCTTTGTTTTGCCGCTGAGGTCCAGGGGTTGGGTGGCAGCCCAGTTAGCATAGGCATTAGAACTCTCCATGGGGCAGAGGATCCCAGGCTCTTCTCCTCAAGGCTATCTCCACTCTCTCTGTGTTCTTGGGCCATGCATGGCAAAGAATGGATGGGAGAGCCATAGTCCCATGTAGGTCAGGCAATACTTCCTGGGTCCCACCAAACCTGTTAAGATCAGGACGTCATGGAGAAGAAGGGAGGTTGGAGCTGAATACAGTGGGGTTTGACATCAGACTGCCACTCCCTAGCCGCGTGGCCTGGGGCAACTTCCTTGTCCTCCCAGAGCTTTAGCTTTCACTTCTATAGAGCCTCAACGCAGAACCCCACCCTCAGCACTGCTGTGGAGCTCAAATAAGATAAAGTAGGCAGGGCAAATCAGGTAAGATAAAGATAAAGCAGGCAGGCTGGGGGCTCACCAGCCCAGCACTCTGGGAGGCCAAGC
The DNA here is from genome assembly GCA_963575145.1 of Galago senegalensis. Taxonomy (NCBI): domain Eukaryota; kingdom Metazoa; phylum Chordata; class Mammalia; order Primates; family Galagidae; genus Galago; species Galago senegalensis. The sequence goes on from CAUYTI010017415.1 coordinate 3,516, forward strand.
CAGCCGACTGCCAAAGTTCAGGAGTTTGAGATCAGCCTGAGCAAAATCAAGACCCTGTCTCTACTAAAAATAGAAAAAAAAAAAAAAAAAAGAGGCAAGAGGATCACTTGAGCCCAGGAGTTGGAGGTTGCTGTGAGCTGTAATGCCACGGCACTCTACCCAGGGGGACAGCTTGAGGTTCTGTCTCAAAAAAAAAAAAAAAAAGGAACAGACTCAACATCCTGAAAAAGTCCTTGTTCCATGCCTCAAATGAGCGCTGAGCTAGGATCAGACACTAACTGGCATCTAGGTGAGGAAACAAAGATACTGAGAAGATACTGAGAGAGTGACCAGCTCCTCCAGAGCCAGACTTTTTTTTTTTTTGAGACAGAGCCTCAAGCTATCCCCCTGGGTAGAGTGCCATGGCATCACGCTCACAGCAACCTCCAACTCCTGGGCTGAAGCAAGTCTCCTGCCTCAGCCTCCCAAGTAGCTGGGACTACAGGCGCCCGCCACAACGCCCGGCTATATTTTGGTTGCAGCTGTCGTTGTTTGGCGGGCCCGGGCTGGATTCAAACCCGCCACCTTAGGTGTATGTGGCTGGCGCCTTAGCCGCTTGAGCCACAGGTGCCGAGCCCAGAGCCAGACTTTTAAAATACAAACTGGCTTATGACACAAAGCATGTTTTCAACACAGTAGCAGCCTGGTCTGAACCTGAAGCGTCAGTATCTAGTATCTCAATCTCTGCCCCTTGTCCACCCTGGTATACTTGAGCTCCCTCTTCCTGATCTCCTTCAGCATTCTTAGTACCTAAATCAGGGATCCCAAGCTGGCAGCACATGAGGATGGCTGAGGCTGGTAGACCACAATGGTCTGGCTACACAGCAGAGCCACTGGAGAGTCTCAGGGATGAGATCCAGGTTGGAATTTTTTTTTTTGAGACAGAGTCTTACCTGGTCACCCTCAGTAGAGTGACAACCTCAAACTCTTGGGGTCAAGTGATTTTCTTGCCTCAGCCTCCCAAAGTAGCCAGGACTACCAGTTACAAAGTAAGACTCAGTCTCAAAAAAAAAAAAAGGCAGTTGTGGTGGTTCATGCCTGTAACACTAGCTAGTAGTACTCTGGGAGGCTGAGGTGGGCGAAATGCTTGAGCCGAGGAGTTGGAGGCCAGCCTCAGGAAGTGTGAGACCTCATCTCTACTAAAAGCAGAAAAACTAGCTGGGTGTGGTGGTGTAGGCCTGTAGTCCTAGCTACTCGAGAGTCTGAGGCAGAAGGATTGCTTAAGCCCAGGAATTTGAGGTTGTTGTGAGCTATGCATGGCACTCTTCCCAGGGTGAGAATGAGACTCTGTCTCAAAAAAAAAGGGGGGAGAGGGGGAATATTTAGGACAGTGTATTTATTTTGGAGACAAAGTCTCATTCTATTGCCCAAGCCAGAGTACAGTGGCATCAGCCTAGCTCAGAGCAGCTGGTTGTCCTGGAAAACACACATGAGAAACATAGTGGCGCTCATGGATCTTCACTGCACCAATGAGGGGGTGTAGAAACTAGGATACCATGGCTTTATGAAATGTCACAACATAGCAATGAAAAGGAATAAAGTGGCTATGTGGTCACTACACAATGTGTATGTACGTTAGATTCAGGTTATCAGATTGTGTACTTTGTTCAACCACTGTCACTTAAATATTTTGAGATAGAAAGATCTGTTATGAAAAGAAAAAAAAATAGATGAGATGTGCAACATGGCAAAAGACAAAACTCTGGCTCGGCGCCTATAGCTCAACCGGCTAAGGCGCCAGCCACGTACACCTAAGGTGGCGGGTTCGAATCCCCAGCCCGGACCCGCCAAACAACAATGACGGCTGCAACCAAAAAATAGCCGGGCGTTGTGGAGGGCACCTGTGGTCCCAGCTACTTGGGAGGCGGAGGCAAGAGACCCGCTTGAGCCCAGGAGTTGGAGGTTGCTGTGAGCTGTAATGCCACGGCACTCTACCCAGGGGGACAGCTAGAGGTTCTGTCTCAGAAAAAAAAAAAAAAAAAGACAAAACTCTTGAGACATGGCTAAGTAAACCAAAGAAGCAACATGATAAATTCAGGACAATCCTGAATTACACATGCATATAAACACAGTGTGGGGGCAAGAAGTAAATGCATAGAAAAGGATATGGAAGGAGGAAATGGGCCTGCTCTAAGGGATGGGGAAGGCAGGCTGGGGTCTCCACATACAAATGGTGGCTTAGAAGGTCTGAACTGCCAGGTGACCAATATCAAACTAGGAAAGTAAACTTCTGTGAATTCTCTACTTTTTTTTTTTTTGAGACAGAGTCTCACTTTATTGCCCTTGGTAGAGTGTCGTGATATCACAGCTCACAGCAACCTCCAGCTCCTGGGTTTAGGCAATTCTCTTGCCTCAGCCTCCCAAGTAGCTGGGACTACAGGCACCTGCCACAACGCCCGGCTATGTTTTTGTTGCAGTTTGGCTGGGGCCAGGTTTGAACCCACCACCCTCGGTATATGGGGCTGGCACCCTACTCACTGAGCCACAGGAGCTGCCCCTCTACTGTCTTTTTTATAACTAAGCTTGGCCCCCTTTTCAAGTACAAATTTCCCAAGAGTAAGGACCAGGTTATCTTCTGATATACCCGACTGGAAACTATTCACAAAGCAATATCTAAAAACAGAATTTTTTTTTCTTTTTTAAATCAGATATGTCATCTTTTTGCCTTTTTGGGATAAGGCAAAAGAACAAAATACTGAACCTCCAACTATCAGAAATAAAAGTACCGGCTTGGTGCCTGTGGCTCAATCGGCTAAGGTGCCAGCCACATACACCTAAGGTGGTGGGTTTGAATCCCCAGCCCAGGCCCGCCAAACAACAATGATGGCTGCAACCAAAAAATGGCCGGCACTGTGGCGGGTGCCTGTAGTCCCAGCTACTTGGGAGGCTGAGGCAGGAGATTCGCTTAAGCCCAGGAGTTGCAGGTTGCTGTGAGCTGTGAGGCCATAGCACTCTACCCAGGGGGGTAGCTTGTGGCACCGTCAAAAAAAAAAAAAAAAAAAAAAAAAAAAAAAAAAAAGAAAATAAAAGTACCTGGGGTCGCCAAAGGCTCCTGCTATCTTGATGAAGGGAAAGCTAGCTAGCCAGAAAGCACCTTTTCATTTTTTTTCTCACTGGAGCATCTCACTCATGAATACCCTTTCATTTTTAAAAAGTACAAAAGCACAGAAAATTAAAGCCAAAGGAAGCAGTACTCACCTTGGGGGCCTGTGGAGTCTTTGGTTTCTGGAAGAACCTTGTGATTTCGGCCTTCTCTGCTTTAATTCGCTGCAACGTAAGAGATGAGGAAGTACAGTGTGTGCTTTAAAATGCTCCAAGGCCTCCACAATGGAATCCTATGCATCATTAAGTTGAAGATGTAATTGTGACCTGAGCTCTAAAACCCATTGACCAGCAACTGACTGCCAGCCAACCTTGAAATGTCAGAGTTGTCCGTGTGGGCAGCAGTGCCGGGAGGCTGAGGCAGGAGGTGTGTGATAGGCCTGCACTGAGAACAAGCCACGAGACTGTGTCTAGATAGACTCTTTTGTCCTTGTGGGAGCCATCTGCTATCCCCAGACCAAGAGAGTGTTAGGTAGCAATTTAGGCAAGAGCCCCACTCAGGACATCCATTTCTCCAAAAGGCAGGAATGCAGATATTCTGTGGGAAATACTCTACCTTTTCTTCTTCTCTCAACCGTTTCTCCTCTTCCTTTTTCCTTTTCTCCTCAAGCTTGGCCCTGTGAGAGAGATATGAAATGTGCTTTTCGCTGACCTCTTGCTTTGGTTCTGGAAGTGAGCACAATGTTCAACTGCTAAGTACATGGTAAGTATTTCTTTCTGCATCAGATGAGTGTGAACTCCTTTCTTGTTTACTGTAAGGCTGTTACGACACATAATAGACCTACATTTAAAAAGGGGTCCATTGGGCGGCACCTGTGGCCTAGTGGGTAGGGTGCCAGTTCCATATACTGAGGGTAGCACATTCAAAGCAGGCCCCAGACAAACTCCAACAAAAAAAATTGCTGGGCGTTGTGGTGGCACCTGTAGTCCCGGCTACTTGGGAGGCTGAGGCAAGAGAAATCGCCTGAGCTGTGCTGCCATGGCACTCTACCAAGGGCGATAAAATGAGACTCTGTCTCTACAAAAAGTAAAACTTAAAAAAAGGGGGCCATCACAATAGATTTTAACAGGCTCAGCGCCTATAGCTCAACTGGCTAAGGTGCCAGCCATGTACACCTAAGGTGGTGGGTTTGAATCCCCAGCCCGGACCCGACAAACACTGATGGCTGCAACCAAAAATTAGCCGGGCGTTGTGGCGGGCGCCTGTGGTCCCAGCTACTTGGGAGGCGGAGGCAAGAGACTCACTTGAGCCCCAGGAGTTGAAGGTTGCTGTGAGCTGTAATGCCACGGCACTCTACCCAGGGGGACAGCTTGAGGCTCTGTCTCAAAAAAAAAAAAAAAAAAGAAAAGAAAATATTTCAAATTGTATATGAAAACACCACACTGTACCGCATGATTGCATTAATGTACACAGCTATGATTTAATAAAAAAACAAACAAACAAAACTATGTCTTTTAAAAAAATCCTTCTGACAAAATGTTTCACAAACATCTTAATGTTAAATGGAAATACTCTGATTTGAGAATATATTCAGATCCTTCCTTCTTGGCATACTCTGTTCATAAACTGAGGCCTTGTGGAGCTGGAGTCCATGTTTTACACACACATTTCCTTTTGCGGCTTGGAGAATGAGCCTCTGATGGAGCAGAGGGCTCCAGAGAGTGGCTGTGTTATTTGCTGATAGTGGAGGGAATCAGGAATAAGTGGCTAAAATCTCACTGATGAAAACTGCAGTGTCACAGACATGTGCTAAGGAAAGGCTTCAGATGCACCAAGAAGGTGGCATTTTCCTCAACTCTCCTCAGAGTTCACTGTGATAAAGTTGGTATTAGCAACTCTAAGAACCTTGAGATTGACCATCTTGTCAGACAAACGACTTTTGCTTAAAGATCCCTCAGAAACGCAAGTCCACAGCCCTGAGGTGCTCGCCTGGAGGAGGGGTAGAGGGCACAGATGCTAGAAAGAGAAAAGCCGCAGAGGCGAGTGAGCTGTTTGGCAAAGAAGACCTGTGCAGAGAGTTAAAACACTAACACACCCAGAGACACCTGCAGGGGAGTGTCAGAGTGGCCCTGGAGGGCAGGAGCACGCCTTCCACCACTGGTCACAGAACGTGAGCCCAGCTGTGCTTCAAAGGTTCTTACAAACAGCTGCGTGCGGAGGAAAAAGTGCTAGGAGGACACACCCCAGATATTCACTGCGACTTAACATCAGCGACGTTTTTGCCTTCTGGTTTGTGCTTTATTTCCCTTTCCCACATGTGTCACTCACATGATCAGAGGGCTGACGGTAGGAATGGTGGCCGTAAGGAGGAGGCTTTTAGGAGACCTGAGATTCTCAGAGCTTCTTGCATTCCAGCCTTTGCCACCCGCCCCTTCTCAGGCTGTTGCTCCTCCCTCCAGTGGTGTCCAGCTAGATACCAACCAGCTCTAGATTTAGGGGTTCCTATTCCTTTCTTAACTGGCAGAAAGTTACCTCTCTGCTCAGTAGTAACAAGTATTGTGTCAAAATCTTGTAAATTTTTTGTTACTCAGGTTTGTATTCATTTGAATAAGAATATGGTTGCCTTATTTTACACTTCCATGGAATGAAATTTTGCTTAAAGTGACTTTCATGCAACTATAATAGTAGCATGTACCAAGCATTCCAGGCATCTAGCAACACAGTGAGGCCAGCAAAGCAGAAAACTAGCTCCTCAATACCTTACCTGGCTCACATTCCTCTTGGCAGAAATACAACTTGAATGAAATTACTGGATCTGTGTGTAAGACTTAGGTTTTTCTTTTTTCTTTATTTATTTTTAATTATTTGGGTTTTTTTCTTAGAGACAGAGTCTCACTTTGTCACCCTCAGTAGAGTGCTATGGCATCACAGCTCACAGCAAACTCCAGCTCTTGGGCTTAGGTGATTCTCTTGCCTCAGCCTCCCAAGTAGCTAGGACTACAGGCTCCCGCCACAACACCTGGCTATTTTTGTTGTTGTTGTTTGTTGCAGTTTGGCTAGGGCCAGGTTTGAACCCACCACCCTCAGTATATGGGGCCGGTGCCCTACTCACTGAGCCACAGGCACTGCCCTGTTTATTTACTTTTTTGAGACAGAGTCTCACTTTGTCACCCTCAGTAGAGTGCTGTGGCGTCACAGCTCACAGCAACCTCCAACTCTTGGACTTAAGGGATTCTCTTGCCTCAGCCTCCTGAGTAGCTGGGACTACAGGCACCCACCACAATGCCCAACTGTGTTTTTGTTGCAATTCTCATTGCTGTTTTAGCTGGCTGGGGCTGGGTTCGAACCTGCCACCCTTTGTATATGGGGCCAGTGCCCTACCCACTGAGCCACAGGCGCTGCCCAGGTTTTTTTATTTTTCATAAAAACCATTCAGGTTTAAAATGGAGAGCACAGTATTTTTAGTCTTCTAAACTAAAACTGTTTGAGTTGTGGTTGTGATATTTGCCTTCCTTTCACCATGCCTTAAGAACTCCATAAGTCATATTTCTGGGATACAGGCAGTAGGACTGCTTTCTAAAAGGAGAAATCATGGGTAGTTTCATTTGTTTTGAGGTGGTTTGAAAATTGCATATATTTTTTTAATGGGGACATCAGAAAGAGAACTGGAAACCTCTATACTGAGCATAACATTCAAAAGATTTGGTTCCCTGTACCTAAAAGTGCCTTCCATCACCAGTGGTTCATCTCCAGCCCTGCCTGAGGCCCTTCAGTGTCCTGGCTGTCCCAGGAGAACCAGACCCTGTTTCACTGGTCACCTCTAGTCAGCAACTATCTTTAGAGGCAGCAGAGTTCAGGAGCCATAAAAAATAATAATAAAATAAAGAAAAGTTTTAAACTTGGAAACAACATTTTTCTTAGGCTTTTGGTACAATGAATGGACTCAGTGGATGGAGTGGAACCAAGGGTATTTATCTGTAAATTCCAGTACATTTTACATCTATTTTGGAGTGAAACATAAGCTTAATTTGTCCATTATATTTATTTTTTTTTTAGAAAGACTGTTGTAAGACTGTTATATTTTAAAAAAAGAAAGTCTGTTAATGAGTTATTTTACAATTACCACAAAATGCCAGCAGAGTTTTACGTAAGACTTCACAGCCACTTCTCTGTACTGGCAGGTTGCGCCTTCAGCCTGTGACTTCCTGAGGTGGGGACAGGTATTGAATAAACATAATTATAACTAATTAAAACAAATTATAACTTTAGGTCATCATAAAATTCATGTAACATAAAACTCAGCATTTTAACCATTTTTAAGGGTACAATTCTGTGACATTTAGTATATTTACAATGCTGTGCAACCGACATCTAGTTCCAGAAAATTTTCATCACCTCCAAAGGGAACCCCGTGTTCAGTAAGCAGCCCCTCCCCACTTGCCTTTCTGCCTGTCCGCCGGCAGCCGCTGAGCTGAGCTGAGCTGCTTCCTGTCTGTGATTCTGCCTGTTCTGGACATTTTGTATAAATGGGATCATACTACACGTGGCCTTCCACACCTGGTTTCTTTTATTAGTGTAATATTTTCAAGGTTCATTTATACTGTGGTATGACCCGTGGCTAATTTATTCTTTGTCATGGCACATGGTCGTCCCTTGCACGGATATACCGCCCTTTGTTTGTCCAGCCGTCAGCTGCTGGACGTTTGTCTGGGTTTTCTCCACCTTGTGGCTATTGTGAACAGTGCTGCTATGAACATTAGTGTATAAGTTTTGCTTGGACAAATGTTTGACATTTCTAGGAATGAAATTGCTCGGTCATAGAGTAATTCAATGTTAACTCACTGAGGAACAGCCTGGCAGTTATCCGCAGAGGCTGTGCACTGTACGTTACCACCGGCCATGTGCAATATTTGGTTGTTGTTTTGGTTTGGTTTTTTTTAGCAATCCTAGTAAGTACAAGGCGAAATCTCCCTGCAGTTTGGATTTGCATTTCCCTAATGACTAATGATTTTGAGGATTTTTTTCATGTGCTTGTTAGCCATTTATATAACTTCTTAGGAGAAAGTTTTGTTCAAGTCCTTTGCCCCTTTTTTAAATGAGTTGTTTCATTTTTATTGTTGAGTTGTAAGAGTTCTTTCCATAGTCTGTATCCTACATCTACAGCACAGACCAGATACATATTTGCAAATGTTTTCTCCCATTCCCTGTCATCTTTTCACTCTCTTGGTAGCATCCTTTGATATACAAAGTGTTAATTTTTGATGAAGTTCAGTGTATCTGTTTTTTTGTTTTGTTGCTTATGCCCATTGGTGTCATATCTAAGAAACCATTGCCAAATCAAAGATTATGAGTATCTACCCTATATTTGCCTTGGAAAGTTTTTTTAGCTCTTATATTTAGGTCTTTGATTAAATTCCAGTTGGTGGGTTTTTTGTTTGTTTTTTTGAGACAGAGTCTCATTTTTTCATCCTAGGCATCCCATACAAGTCTGGACAGTTTTTCTGTTTTTAGTAGTGATGAGGGTCTCACGGGTCTCACTCTTGCTCAGGCTGGTCTCAAACTCCTACGCTCGATGGATCTACCTGCTTTGGCCTCCCAGAGTGCTGGGGTCACAGGTGTGAGCCACCACACCCAGCCTTGAGTTAATTTTTATTGTGGTGTAAGATAAGGACTTAACTTTATTCTTTTGCAGATGGATATCCATTTGTGCCCTATCAAATATTTTTAATCATGAAATGGTAAAACACACATGGCTACTAACAGGAAGTTAAATGGTATTGGATTTTGTCAGATTCGTTTTTTTTTCAGTTGAGAAGATGGTGTGGTTTCCCTTCATCCTGTCAATGTGGTAGGTAGACTCTGTGAGGTTCCCAGGGCTGCCGTAGCAAAGCTCCACACTCTGCAGGCTTATAACAACAGAGATGCGTTCTCTTACAGTTCTGGAGACCAGAAGTCCAAAGTCAGTAGGGTTGGTTCTGTTGGAAGGTTCTCAGAGAGAGTCTTTTCTTACCTCTGTCCTAACTTCTATAGACCCTCCAGGCAGACTTTTGGGAGATCCTTTTCCTCTCCTGTTGAGTCCCCTGGCCTGACTCTACTCACTGTGAGCGAGCTGTGAAGGCCACTATGAGACGGGCCCCTCATGAGCCACTAGTGGCAGGGGGACACATTGTTCCCGGACAGTGCTTTGTGCTTCTGAGGACTTGATGGAATGGACAGAAACATGAAGAATGACTATATCACGTTTATGTCACACATATCAACAATTTCAGATATAAATTGGCTAATCAAAGCTGGGTGCAGTGGCTCACACCTACAACCCTAGCATTCTGGGAGGTGGAGGCAAGAGGATCACTTTAGCAGCCTGAGCCAGAGAAAGTCCTGCTCTCTACCAAGTTAGGACTGGTGTGCTCCCACTGAGTGGCGCAGCGTGAGGGTATACCACACACTTCCTGGGTTTGCAACACAACTATAATGGGGACCTTAACAGCACAACACTGTAACCAAATCATGTATACACTCATGTTAATCTGAAATTAAAAACCAAGTTAGCTGGGCATGGGGGCATGCACCTATAGTCTCAGCTGCTCTGGAGGTTGGAGGAAGAGGATTGCTTAAGTCCAGAAGTTTCAGGTTGCTGTGAGCTATGAAGATACCACTGCACTCTAGTCATGGCAACAGAGCAACACTCTGCCAATGAAAGAATAATTTTATACCTAAAAACAATTAAACATTTAAAAATCAAATAGCTAGGCTTGGTGGCTCATGCCTTTAATCCTAGCACTTTGGAGGGCATAGGTGGGAGGATTTCTTGAGGCCAGGAGTTCAAGATTGACCTCAGCAACACAAAAAGACTCCATCCCTACAAATAAAATAAAATAAAGTAAAAATAAAAACATTCACAAATAGGTAGGAAGGATGAAGTACAGTAATGAGTCACTTAACAGTAAGGAGCTGTTCTGAGCAATGCATCTTTAGGTGAGCTCCCTGTGGTGTGTGCTATCAACCATCACAGCGGGGACGTACACATACTTGGCCGGGACAGCCTGCGACGCCCCGTGTGGACAGCGTGTTGCTGCACTGAATACCCCAGGCAACTGAAGTTCACTGGCATTTGTGTATCTAAATAGATCTAAACACAGAAAAGACTAAAATACACAACAGGATTAAGAATGGCCCACCTGTGTAGGGCACTTACCATGAACGGAGCGGGCAGGACTGGACATTGCTCTGGGGGAGGCAGCGAGTGATGGGGAGTGAGCACGAAGGCCTGGGCACCTGTGCATCCCAGAGACTTTAGAAGCACTGTATACTCGGGCCACACTACATTTACTTAATTTTTTTCTGTCTTTAATAATAATTAGCTTACTGTATCTTTTTTTTTACTTTATAAACTTTTTAAAACTTTTTGACTCATAACAACATTTAGCTTAAAACACAGATTGTACAGCTGTGCAAAACATTTTCTTTCTTAGTATCTTTATTCTATAAGCTTTTTCCCATTTTTAATTTTTTTTAACTTTTTAAACTTTTTTGTTAGCCTAGTCCTACACAACATCACTATGTCTCCCTCCACATCTTGTCCCACTGGAAGGTCTTCAGGGAAATAACAGACAAGGGGCTGTCATTTCCTAGGATGACAGTGCCATCTGTACAGCCTCCTGAAGTATCGGCCTGCGGCTGCTGCCAGGGGTAGACGGCACCATGCTGCTCCTCACCCATCGGGGGGTGGTTTACACCAGCGTCTGCACAGACACATGACGTGTTGCACTGCACAGCACAGCCGCCAGGTTACCAGCCAGCAGCACAGCAGCTCCACTGTCATTGTAGGGGCCACCGTCTTATGTGTGGTCCATGGTTGACCTAAATGCTGTTAGATTCTGTGTGTCTATTGACAGCCTCGTGGGCAGTGTGGCCAGTGGCTTTGTGTATGTCAACAAGCCTGTGCCCCCTGGGGTCTGCACTCCTGGCCTAGGTGTTTGTTTCTTTGTGTTTCAGGTGTTTGTGGCTAGTCCTCACAAGACCCCTCCTATTGTGGAGATTCTGTTAAAAAATCAGCCCAAACTCATTGAGTTTCTGAGCAGCTTCCAAAAAGAAAGGACGGATGACGAGCAATTTGCTGACGAGAAGAACTACTTGATTAAACAGATTAGGGACTTGAAGAAAACATCACCCTGAGGATCTCACTGTGCCTGCCACAGCCGTCATCTCACCGGTCCAGTCTGTACAGTAATTGTCATTTCAAAAAGTCATCATTCCGGGGAAGGCTTTGGAGGGCCCTATTTTTTCTCAATTAATTGTTCAGGGTAGATGGAATATAAACATATAAGTGGAAAAAATTAACCTAGAATAATATATGCATTTTAATCAAGTCTGTGATTATTTATGTCATATCAGAGCCATTGCATTAGATGTTGATAAAAGCAGTTATAACGTGCAGGTGGGAGCTCTCAGTCGTCGGGAGCCACCAAGTTGGAGCTCAGGTGACAGGCACCACCCAGTCTTCAGAGAAGAACCAAGAAGTGGCCAGGTTGCAAGAGCGCTGTGCCTTTCTGCAGGTAAACAAGCAAAGTGCTTATAGCACTGGAAGGTCCCAAAAGATAAGGCTAATGTTTTCAGTATCCCTTTGTCCCTGTTTGCTGTCTTTGTGCTGTCATGAGTGGGTTTGCACCTCCCGGGGAAGCAGTGCACACCACCCATCCCAGCCTCCTCTGCTCACCCAATGCCCACGTCCCATCCCAGTGCGGCTCTTCAGCCCACGCCTCACACTTGGGTTGACATGGGAGCAAGTGAGTAGGACCAGGATGGACCAGTGAGGGGAGCAGGGGGCATAATAGACCCCGGGGTGTGTCCTGCTCACTGGAGAAGTGCCCACAGATAGTTCTAATAATGTCACTGCTGTTCCTTGTTGACTTCTAGAGGGCCAGGGGGCGTCTGAATATTTCATTTGTAATTGTTGTCCTGGGAAGGATGCTCCATGCTGAAAGTGTGTCTTATAGCAGGAGTTGGTGCAATGGGATGCCAGCCAGCACAAAGCCACAGGCCCAAAGGGTCTCTCGGTAGGGGAACTTTATCAATAGGGAATAATTAAATCCATGGAAAAATTCTCATATCACTAAAAATTATTCTTTTTTCCAGTTTATTTTCTATTAAGGTATCATATAATTGCCCATCAAAGCGTTCAGCAAAAAGGTAGAAAGCATATAAAATGTTGGTCTCAGATGTTCTCTTGTATATTCAGGTGCCTAAGGAGTTAATCTGTGTTCCTTAAAAAGACATGGAATCCAAAAACTTGTAAAAGGCCAGGGTTTGTTTCCAAACATCATGGGTGTACCATGGAATGGAATTTCAAGGCTGTATTTTACAAGGCACGAGAGATACAGTTGCTAAGCTGTATTTTTTATAATTCCATTTCTAAATCATGAGTTGTCGACTTCCATAGGATCCCTGGTTTTTTATAGTTCTCGGGTGTTACACTGTTTTTCTTCAGTGAAATATTCCTCTGCCCAGAAAGGGGAAGAGAAATGTGTTCTCCAAGATCAGTGCCCTTTGTAGATTTTGTACCAGCAGAATTGCCTAGCAGGCCAGCACCTTTCCTGGCCTGGGCGCAGGTGTGTGTCCTCTGTGAGGGGTGTGCAGTTTCTACAAGGGGGCCTGGGACCCAGCAGCCCTCCTCATAGTGGCCCTGGCCAATGCGTACGTGGAGGGGGCAGCTAGCAGCACTTAGTCACTGAACTCAGAGTATTTTTATCACATTCTCTGACATTCCAGAGTCCCTTAGAATTTGACTTTTCTGTTTTTGCTTATTTGATTAAAAGAGATGAATGTAAATATAAAAAAATGAAGGTGAAATAATCCTTGGAAGTTTGTTTGGTTGCTTAATACTGTTCTATAACATCATGGGGCACGTGTTTTCAATTGGATAGCAAGGCCTTGTTATAATTCTTTTTTGATAAAGAAAACCTATTTTATTTCCTTTGGGTTGGAATTAGCTCTTTCCTAGGAACGTATTATCCCAGCTTGGCATCTATCAAACAGAAAACTAGAGTCTGGGGTTTTGTTGTGATATGAATTTTTAAATTATTAATGCAAAAGGGGGAGCGGGAAGTTCAGTCAAAATATGTTTTGCACAGAGTTCACTGTAAATATTGTGAGAATAGAATTTTGAAAAGGTCATATTTAATAAGCTATTTCAAAAGCACACATTTAAATAAAGGCTGACTAAATAAATGGTACCACACACTCCTCCGTTGGTCGTTTTCATTCCTCTGTATGTCATGTGGCTGTGTTGGTGTCAAGGCTCCAGACGGGGACAGCCCCAGGCTAGGTGTTGTGGCCCCAGTACTTCCATGAGTGCCTCCGACCTGTGGGTCATTGTGCAAGCCGTGCTGATGAACTGCTGAACGCTTGTCTGTATGTACCCTGCCAACACCTCCCTACAGCTGGGAGTCAGGCCCGGTTCATATTTGAGGACAATGAGGTTCTGAGCAGTTTAACAATCCCAGACCTACCTTGGGACACTCTAGCAAGTCCATGGTGGCCTGAGGCCAAATTCCTACTATTTTTCTTTTCTTTATCCTCCAGGCTGTGAGGTAGGATGGTCCAGGGCATGGAACCCAGTGGAACTCCTGGCTGCTTCCTGGGAGGCTCCTGGGCTGGGAGGGCCTAGTGCAAAGCCAGCTGGGACAGGGATCATAATGTTCTTGGCTGGGGCGCTCAGCTGGAGCCAGGCATCTGCCCAAGTGTTAGATTACTCTTGTGGAAAGGTTTAGGAGCACACGCCCCTGGTAAGCACTCTGGACTCTAGCCTCCTGGGTTCTTATCCTTAGCTGGCTCCGGGGGAGCAGTAAGTGTGCCCAGGGAGGGGCCATGGCTTCCCACAGACTCCATGACTGGCACGATGGTCTGTCTACATGTCCCCGAGGCGGGCTGCTGCCAGCCACAACACACTGTGGGAGTCACACAAGCCCAGAGAGAGACAGTGATGAGGCAGAGGAAAATGGAGTGTTAGAATCCCCAGAATGCTTCTATGAGAAAACAGAGTGGTTACTCGGTAGAAGCACGGGTCTTCTTAGTCTGTTATACATACTGGAGGAAATTAAGATTTTATGGTTTTTACTTGTTTTACCATTTTGTCTAAAGGATATTGCTACATATAGCATGAATTATTATCTTTTCATGGATTATTCTTCCTGGAAGGTTTTGGGTATTATAGAAAGGGCATGCTAAATGGGATATGGTCTGAAACATACTTTAAGAAGGTTTTGAAAGCTAAACGGGTCTGCCTAAGAAAATTGAAAGGATTGAAGATGGATGAGAACAGGATGTGACTTTTTTGTGAAATACCTGTGGTAAATAACTAAAGCAAACCCCCAAGCAGGCATCTCACTGAGTCTTGGTGGGATGGAGAGGGTGGTGTGCTACAGAGGTGAGCAGCTTGCTCCAGACCAGACAGCTGGCTGCAGAGCCAGGATTTAGGGACAGGGCTGACCCTGCAGTTCCTGTCTGGAAACCAGGCTGCAAGGCTAGGCCTGCTCACCACCTCTCACCATCCACCCCCGGGACACACATTTCATTTCCTCACAGACCCCTGGAGACCAGGAATCCTGGATGCCAGGATTTGGAAAGATTTCGAAAGTTAGATTCACTCAAGGCGGAGGGTCAAACCAATTCCACTTGGTTGTCCGATGTTTGGGAAATCGTATTAGGAAAGGGACATTTCATCCTGAATTTCTCTATCTTCTTAAGCAACCCTTGGGCTGGACACAGGCCCTAATTTCAGGCTGCACTCCTGGCCTGCTCTTTTAGTTGGACACAGCATTAACTTAGATTTCCTGATAAGCAGGGTCGCTGCCCAGACATCCATTTCCCCATTCCCCAGTGGTCCAGAGTGGGTCTGGAATTTATGGTGGTGTGCACTGGACACCTGCCATGGGCACCCCCTTCCTCATCCCTCCTCAGGGAGGGAGACACACAGTGAATACCACCCTGAAAACACCAAGTCCACAGCCCCTTCATTGACCAGTGTCATTTAGATGTGATCTAGTCACTTCATGAGAGACATCTATACTAAAATGCTGTGGTCAAGGGGCCCCTTTGGGAGAACATGACACTGTACATTAATTTATTTCTTAGGAAAGGTTAGCTTTAAAAAATTCAGAGCTTTAAAGTAGCCAAAATAGTGTGCTTGTTCAACTGCTCATTCATTCACTGAATGTCTGTTGAACTCACACTCTGCTCTGGTTAGGCATCCTCAGGAAAGGACCCCTGAGTGACACCCCAGTAGCTACAGAAGTGGCCCCCATGTGGCTGTGGGAGCTGGGGGTCCTCAGCCTTTGTAAGTTGGTCCCCTGAAGCCTGAACCAGCAGGCTGAGGAGGACAGGCTCAAAGGACAAGCCCCAGGGAAAGAGCAGACCCCATGCCTTTTCCGTCTGCGAGGACCCCAGTGCCAGCAGAGGCCCGGGCCAGCCAGACTGGGGAAATCCGAGGCATAGGGTGCAGGGAGCCAGGGACCCTCAACAGTCAACAGCAAGGAGGGCTGGAGGTCTGCAGCTATGCTGGCTAGTGGTAACCACACTGACCCCTACATCCTTTCACAGCTCACATGACTTGCTCTTGAGACCAGCCTTAACTCCTTACCTGCTAGGGAGGGAATTCTGGAAAGGCATCCAGCCCAGTTGAGCTGACAAACTGCAAAGCCCCACGGGAGGGGGCGACTGACAGTCTTCCATGGCCCTTTCCTGCCTCGAAAAGAGACCATGGACCTCTTCTCTTTTGAAATGACATCAACTCTGGGGAGTTTTGTGCTGAATGAATGGTTCACATCAGACTGAAGTCCACTGCTGGTTGTTTGACCTTGAGAATCACTGAGCCTCCATTTCAAACCTAAACAACAGGCAAAAAGAGTACCCGCCTCATGGGACAGTCATGGAAATCAGTGATGGAAAGCCGTGCCCTGGCTGGCTGGGAGTGCAGAGAACCCCTCTGCTGCACGGTGAGGCCCCACCTAGAGAGCCGGCTGCAGAGGGCTGGGATAGGGCCTTGAATGCTGAGCCAGGGGCTTGATATGGCCATTAAGGGAGCTGGCCAGGGAGGTGCAGAAAAGCAGTGAGCACCTGCCTGTCTGCAGCAGGCCCTCGAGTGGGATGAGGGGTGGGGCACAGCTGAGAGCCTGCTAATGATATTAACACCTGCTGATAACAGCTAATGCAGCCTTGGGGGTACCACCAGGCTCTGTTCCAGATACTTCAGGAGTATTACAGTCAGTTCTTGTACTGTGGTGTGTGTACTGTTACTATGCTGTCAACCTAAGTAACATCAGAGAGGTGCTTGCCCAAAGAAAATGATGTTTATGTAAGGATAGGCTGTTGGAATGGGAATACCCACAATACGCTAAAAACTCTGTGTGTTCAGGAGATAAAGACAATGGTTTTTAAAGGAAAAAATGAGGACAATTACATAGTTGTTTTAAAGTAACCACCCTTGGCTACAAAGATCAATAACGAGGGTGACAGCAGTCCAAGGCTAGACAGGCAGTGGCTGGGCAGATGTCCTCACAGAACTATTTTCTGGTGCATGCTGTGGTTTTGTTATCAAGTATGGGAGAACCCTCTTCATGGCCTTCCCTGGCTCTATTTGTCAGGATTTTTTTAAAACACTATTGATTCTGACAATCTCCACAATCCCAGTTTTACGGATGTGGAAACAGAAGTACAGAAAGGGTTGCTTGGCTCCGCACCTGTGGCTCAAGCAGCTAAGGCGCCAGCCACATACACCTAAGGTGGCAGGTTCGAATCCAGCTGGAGCCCGCCAAACAACAATGATGGCTGCAACCAAAAATAGCCAGGTGTTGTGGTGGGTGCCTGTGGTCCCAGCTACTTGGGAGGCTGAGGCAGAAGACTCGCTTGAGACCAGGAGTTGGAGGTTGCTATGAGCTGTGATGCCACTGCACTCTACCCAGTGGGACAGCTTGAGGCTCTGTCTCAAAAAAAAAAAAAAAAAAGAAAGAAAGAAAGGGTTGCTTGCCCAAGCTTATACTGTGAGCAGATGGTGCTCAGGATTCAAACCTGGAAGCAGGAGCCAAGGACTTGGGATAATGTTGCCAGGCTCACTGCTGCACCTTGACTAGAGGACACATCCCTGTCACTTGAGTGACCTGAGTAGATGGTGACATGCTCAACCACCCCTGGGAGCTTAGGACAAGGGCACAGGCACATGAGGGTCCAGAGACATTACATGGCCACATCCAGGTGGCCATCAGACAAATCAATCTGGAACTCAAGAAAGGTGTGGGCCAGAGGCGCCAATTTGGGGCCACTGAGATTTAAGGAGACGTGGAAGTCTGAGTGAGGAGGAAGTGGTTTATTCCTCCTTGTGATTCAAGCCTCAGAACCGGCCACCATTTCATCTGCTTCCCTGTTATTTAACCTTCGCCCTAAGGACATCCCACTAGCATGGGGAGTGGAAGAGACAGCCCTGCTTTTCCCTGGTGCATGCCTCCCCCAGGGTGTGCAGCTGCGAGGGCAGGGGGCCTGCTGTGCACTGCAGCCCCTGGTCCTTCCTGGGTGGTGGTGCTCATGCTCTGTCTAGGTCCCTGCTAACTGGTTTGAACCAATTAGCAATGTGGGGCAGAGCTAGTCATTCTGAAGGTATAGCTTCATTATCAAAGACTAGGTTGGCAGAGTTTTTAAAAAGTGCCATGGGGGCAGGGGAGGAGGGAAAAAGGAGGAGGGGTTGGGGTTGCTGTGCTCCCACTTAATGGACACAATGTCAGGATGCATGGCACACTTCTGGGTGTGGGACACAACTACAACAGGGACTCTTCCTAACAAATGCAAACACTGCAACCTGGTTATTTATAACCTCACATTAATCAAGAAGAAAAAGTGCCATTGGGACGAAGTAGTGGTTGACATCTAGACCAGGGCGTCACTGTGTTACCCCCACCCAGTAGGTAGGTCCTGTCCAGGACCCCAGCATCAGGGACAGACGACGCTTCCCTAATCCCAGGATGCTTCCCTAATCCCAATTTAGACTCGTGCCTTCTGTGAGGAACAAAGTCTCCTCTCTTTGTGCAGGAACTGAGCGTGACATTCACATGGCCGTGACCTGCTCTGCCTGGATGAATAAGGCTCTGTGCCGCTGAGGGTGTGGGAGGAAGGAGGCGGGTGTGCCCTCAGCTGCCCGCGGCATCCGGCAGCAGCAGGCATGCCCTTTACCTTGACCAGGGGCCATTTCCCAGCAGTGTGTCTTTGTTCAGGCATCAGTTTGTCATGCCTATCTGAATCCAGCACAGCCCATGACCTGCAGCGAGTGAACAGGCAGCTGGATGAGAAGGACAAGGCAGGGAGGATACGGGTCCCCTCCCACCTTCACTCCTGGGAGGAGGCTCAGAACCTGGCCTCAGACTGTCATGTCCCTGAGGTCCCAACCCCTCCTCTGCCCGGCTACAGTCCCCTTGCTGGCGGGGTGGGTAGGGCAGGCCCCAGGCCCCAGGAGGCGGGACTGCAAGTCAGCTCACCATGAAGTGACAGCATCCACAGGGTGCCTGCTGGAATGTGCATGCTGGGGCAGCAGTAACATTGGGTCTAATCACTGTGGCAGCCAGGCCAGCTCCAGCCCCAATGTGACCTCTGCATCAAGTCTGCAAGTGTCTCCTCTTGTCTCTGCCAAGGACGCTGACCCACTAAGCCCAGCTCCAGATCTCACAGGGTCAAGAGGGGAATTCATTCTTACCACTCAGGAGCATTCATTACCATGTCCTCACATGGACAGGGAAACACGAGTCCCTCTGCTGCTGCCTCCAGCGTGGCGCAGAGTGAAGACACATTCTGTCCTTAGGGGTACGAATTAGCACAGCCCTGCTCAAAACCCTGATCATCTTACTCCATGACGAAAGGCCGGGTGCCATGGCTCTCGCCTGTAATCCCAGCACTCTGGGAGCCCGAGGTGGGTGGATTGCCTAAGCTCACAGGTTCCAGACCAGACTGAGCCAGAGCAAGACTCGCCACCAAAAACATCTGGGCATTGTGGTGGGCGCCTATAGTCCCAGCCACTTGGGAGGCTGAGACAAGAGAATCGCTTAAGCCCAATTGTTTGAGGTGGCTATGAGCTGTGACACTACAACACTCTACTGAGGGTGACAAAGTGAGACTCTGTCTCAAAAAAACAAAGACCATGCTAGATGCCTCCCTACTTAATTCACTCAAAAAGCTAGCTCAGAGGAAGCTACCTCTTTGGAAAGAGAAAGTTCTGTGCTTCAGAAGAAGGAGACCTAGGCAAGTTACAGGGAGACAGACTTGAGTGGCAGAAAAGCCGATTGCGATGAGACAGTTTCTAGGGTTATTAGAATTCCGTCTTGCTGATTTTCTGGCGCATTTTCCCTGGCCTCACTTCTCAGACCGTCCATGCTACTTCCCCTCCTTAGGTGAGAACCGGTTTGGTTTCTGTGTGGCCCTGTGAAGGTGGGGCCTTCCATGGACCCACCCTCTCCCCGTACCACACACTCAGGCAGCTCACTCTCCTTTCCTCTCCTCCAGCTGGGGAGAAAAGATATCACCCAACATTTCCACAGTAACCCATTTGCCTTTTCCTTGCACGCTATTCCTTCATCTCTTTCTTAAGTAACTTCTCCAGTTTATCCTCAGACGCTTTTTCTCCACCACCTTCTATCCTGTTCTGCCATCCAGTCTAGACAGATCACCTGTCTTGGCAAACCCATTCTTTGGCTGTAGTTCCCTTCCTAGCCACAGTCTCTTTTTTCCCTCTAAGCTTTTACTGCCTATGAATGGTTTATGCTAACTCATCTGAAAAGAACCTGTTCTCTTGGCTCAGACAACCAAGTCACTGGATTAGAATGGACCTTGGTTAATTAGGACCTTTTTTAGTTGCAAATGATAGAAATATATCTCAAATTGGCTTGCACAAAGTAATTAGTATTTCACATCACTGGGAATGCCAAAGGTAGGACCAGTTTTAGGCATGGCTGGATCTAGGGCTCTGACTCTCCACGGTCCTTTGTGTGTGGTTTCATTCTTGGGCAGGATATGTCCAAATGCTGAGAAAGTGGCCACTTACATTCCCTGAATGGATTCAGAAAGAAGAGAAGGAATCTCTCTCTCCTCGCTCTCCATCCACTTATCACCTCCCCGACAGAGCTCTGATGGGCACTATTTGCACCTCACGCTTATCCCCAGACAGTGTCTATTTCAAGCCTGATCAAATGCTCACCCTCATGGGTAGGTAGAGGGAAAGTGTGTGAGGCCAGAGGGCCCTGCAGTTTGCAGCCCCGCTGCCACTGTCTGGAGTTGGGACATTCCAAGAAAAGATGCTGACAAATGACTCAGGTGGTCTTTTCCACCTGGGTCAAACATTGCCTCCCTCCACTTTCAATGGCCAGGGTTCTCTACAACCGACTCCATTCCTTTCTCTTTACACATGTGAAGACATCATGGCCACACCTTCTCTGTCTGTAGCCAAAACTTCCCATCTCTGTGATAATTGAGGGTGCAGAAGAGCCCAGGAGGAGGTGGTCTGACAAAACTACTCCTACTCTGATCCAGTCACCACCTACCATGGCAGTGCCCTGGCTGTCTGGATCCTCTGAGCACACTTCTGTCTTTCAGTGGCTCCTTTTCCTCTTCTTCATAACTTTTATTTTATTACAAACGTTCATTATAAAACATTAGGAGATACAGGTAACTGAAAACCAAAAAACTATCTTATAATTCACTATCCAGGAACAACCACTGTCAGCAATAATATCATTTGAGCCTTTTTGATGCATAATTTTTATTGACAAAAATAGAATGATGATGTACAACTCAATAATAAAAAGATAACCAAATTAAAAAAGGGCAAAGGACTTGAATAGACATTTCTTCAAAGAAATAAATGACCAACAAGCACATGAAAAAATGTTCAACATCACTAGTCACTGGGGAAATGCAAATAAAAATCACAATGAGATACCATTTCACACACACTAGGATGACTAGAATAAAAAAAAGTTGGACATTAGCAAGTATTGGCAAGGATGCAGAGAAATTGAAACCCTCAGACACTGCTTGTGAGGATGTAAAACGGTGCAGCAGATGTAGAAACAGTCTGGCACTGAAACACAGACTTACTATATGCCCCAGCCTTTCCACTCCGAGGTATATACCCAAGGGTGATGAAAACATGCCCACCCAGAAACTTGCACATAATATGTTGATAGCGGCATTATTTATAATAGCCAAAAGTTGGAAACAACCCAAATGGCCAGCAGCTGACAGGTAACAAAACGTGCTATATCCACACAATTTATTCCATGAAGTACTGACACATACAACATAGATGAATGAACCTTGAGAACATTATGCTATGTGAAAGAAGACAGACACGAAAGGCCACCATCTTAATCGGTTCAGAACTGCTGTAACAGAATTCCTCAGCCTGGGGAATGTACAATGAACAGAAATCTATTGGCTCACAGTTCTAGTGGCTGCAAAGTCCAAGATCGAAGTGTCAGCATGTGGTGAGGGCATAAGAACAGACCAAACTCACCCTTTAATAATGGCACCAATCCCACTAAAGGAGCTAAGGAAATTTCACCCCAAAATATGATTCCTTGGCATAAAGAATATTTTGAATTAAAGGCCATTCATGATCAGAAAGCATTGGAGGAGGCCTTTCCTCTGTCTACATAAAACCTGAGTAATCAGATTTAGAATCAGAAGAGACTGCTAACTTCTTTATTTCATACTAATAGACCTGTCTCTAAGGTCATTTGAAGCACTGAGATCTGTCTTTCAGGTTAATCTACAAATCAATCTGTTTCCACTATCTACACACATCCCCACCCCAGCAGCCACTTGCTGCAGGTGTACTTTCCGCACTCTGCCCCCTCCCTTCTAAAAGGCATCTTTAAAAGTCACTGACCATCACTGAGACTTTGGGTAATCATTCTTCCCATGCGCATGGCATTTGGAAATAAGCCTTCCTCTTATTAATCTACCATAATTGTGAGTTGATCTTTTAGTGAACCAACCAAAAAGAAAAGGACAAGTTTCACTGTGATCCCTACACCACCCATGAGGTCTAACCACTTCTTAATTCCCTTACATTGGCAATTACATTTCCATGGGAACTTTTTTTTTTTGAGACAGAGCCTCAAGCCGTCCCCCTGGGTAGAGTGCCATGGCATTACAGCTCACAGCAACCTCCAACTCCTGGGCTCAAGCGAGTCTCTTGCCTCCGCCTCCCAAGTACCTGGGACCACAGGCGCCTGCCACAACGCCCGGCTAATGTAACCTGTTTCTGTATACCCTCAATGAATTTCAAACAACAGACAAACAACAAAGAATTAACTCTCATTGTGTAAAATAAATTTAACTTTCAGATATGAAACAACAAAAAATCCAGAAGAAAGCATGGGAAGATTCTTAACAACATTGGGCTGAGAAAAAGTTTAAGAAGAATACCCCATTGGAAATTGCAGCAACATCAAAAATAAATGAATGGGAAATGATAAACCACAAATCTGCTGCATAGATCATTGCAGATTTTTAGTTTATCATTGAACACGAATGTCTTAACACTGTAAGTAAATGAGGTGAAAACTGTGTGTTAATTAGTAGCATGTGAGCACTCTTATTATATCCTTACTAGTAGAAGCCCTTAGCAGAGGCCCCAGGAGAAAAAGTGATAAAAGCTTCATGAACCATCAAGAGGAGAAGGGAGGGAGGACAATGGGTGGAATGAAGGTAATTGGTACGACCACACCTACGGCGCATCTTACAAGGGTACTTGTGAAATTTACTAAGTGTAGAATATAAATGTCTTAACACAATAACTAATAAAATGTGGTGAAGGCTATGCAAACCAGTTTGATAAAAATATTTCAAATGGTACATAATACCAGCACATTGTACCCCATGATTGCATTAATGTACTAACCCACAGAGAAGGCATACAGAGGACATCTGGTACACCAACAGGAGCTGGATTGGCTTCATCTAGCCACTCCAAATAGCCAGATAAATCTGGTAAACCCCAGGGCACTGTGGAGACTGAGCATAGTGCTGACATATATTTCACATGGATGACACAACTGCCTACCTGTGTTTGTTTGTATTTCCAGCATCCAAGTGTCAGCAGACAGGTGTTAGAACCTTAGTCATCATTCTCAGCTAGTTCTGGTGTGAAAAATGTGACTGAGATGTAGGAAGGAAGAAAAGAAAGAGGAGAAGGAAAAATAAAAGGGAGATAAACAGAGAGTAAGAGAGCAAGCTAAAGAAAGGAAAAAAAAATTCACACCTGTTTGAGGGTCCTGGTTGACTGTTCACCAAAAGGCGTGATATGTGTGGAGAAAGAAAAAAAGAAGTGACAGAGAAAGATAAAACTGAGAGTAAGTTATTTATAAAACACAAACATAAACAAAAGAATTTCCTGTAGAAGCAACAAGCAAGGAAGGTTACATAAAAAGTATGTTAATAGAGGGAAACTCTAGGAGGAATATGGCAGTGGTACAGTGCCTCTCCTTGGGGAGAAGGGATTCTTGCCTTTGGTGAAATGTAGTAAAGACGCAGTCTGCAAACAAAAGGTTGTCTTAGAAACACTGGAGTTTCCTTTGAACCCCATCCTTCCAGAGTCTAGTAGGTCCCTCTAGGCCTCTAACTCCCACGGAAGCCATAAAAAATAGTAACTTGACTGGACCACAGAAATAGTCCACCAAACCTACCTCTGCATAAACCCTGACGTAGTCAAGATACACACAGAAATAAGGGAGAGTGAGAGCTTTGCGAGATTAGAATCCCAGAAGCCATGGCCAGAAATGCCAAACACTTCTCACTTTCAAGATATGATGACTAGGAAAGGAAAGAAAGTGCAAAGACCATGACAACACTTTCACAGAGCCTGGCCAGAAGCCAGGGAAGGAAAGCCCATCTATGACTGTGGCATGTGCAGTGTTTTCCCCAGGGAAGAAGATTTTTTCA
>CAUYTI010017416.1:0-37545 GCA_963575145.1 Galago senegalensis
CTTGCCTCTGCCTCCCAAGTAGCTGGGACCACAGGCGCCCGCCACAACGCCTGGCTATTTTTTGGTTGCAGCCGTCATTGTTGTTTGGCGGGTCGGGCTGGGGATTCGAACCCGCCACCTTAGGTGTACGTGGCTGGCGCCCTAGCCGGTTGAGCCACAGGCGCCGAGCCGATGTCGTTCACTTTTAAAGGACTTATAGATATTTTTTTCTTGCCCCCAGAACTACTTTCTGTCATGAATATCTTCTCACCAAATCCCTCATACAAATAATCGTGGAACTTTGGATGTCAATCAGCCTCAGCCATTTATGTTTATTCATTTGTCCACTCATTTACTCATCCATTTAAAGATTTATTCAGCAATTCCACAGCGATACTTTCATTTACTTCTTATTGTAGTGAAGTATAAAATGATTGAAGTCTTGCTTTGCCAGGATTAGGAAACAGCTTTTATAAGGTCTATGTCTGTTTCTGCATAGTCAGAGAACCTTACAGACTGCCAGAGACTGATTATTTTGGCAAAGCTGGAGTTCTCCTACATCTTATGGCTTCACACACCTTTGTTGACTTAAAAGTAGTGGAAAAAGTAGACACTAGTAGTGTCCATGACACTATTATACATAATTTTAAAATTAATTTTATAGTTCAGTTACTTTTTGAAAGCTAGCCTTAGAGAATCTTCCATCACATAAAGTTTTTTGAAAGGTGGATGTCACCTTTCTTTACATCTGCAATTATTATAAAATACACAAAGATGTCACCAAGGATAAAGTGCCCTCTTTTTAAATCCCAACCACAATTTAATAAAAATATGTCCTTTCTTTATTCAGTGCCCTCTAGAATACTGTCTGCGGCTTCTCTTATTGCCAGAAAGTGTTTCTTAAATGCACTTGTGTTTTCGCTCAGCGTTAAAATGTGGTGGGTTAAAAACAGCCACACCAATGAGTATTACTGGTGTCATTTTAATGAGGAATGGGCCTACAAAAACACAGCCAATAGTAGATAAAGAGGACACATTACAACACGTGAATTTACTTTCTTGTAGTCTGAAATTGACAGTTACACATGGCATAATAAACATTTTAACTTCACCAAGCTGTTTCAGTCATGTGTAATAGCTGTCATTTATTATCCTATTTATGTTTTATCATTAGCATCTGGGGGGTATTTTCTGTGTGTTTTATTGGTGAATTGTCGTGTCTGTCTTCCTATAAAGTAGAATTATTTTGTGAAAGGGCTTTGTTGTATTATGTACATACCTACCTAGCCTAAAATAAATCGATGGCTTAGGTTAAACGTATATTTGCTGTTTGGAACAATGTAAGCATAAGTCACATCCAGGTGATGATATGAATGTGATCTTGTGGACGGGCATCAAAAGCCAGCCACGTTCTCTATGTTTTCTTGCCTGCCCTTCTGCCTGTGTGTGCCTTTGCCTTTGACTCACAAGTGTAGAGAAGGACACAAACAAAACTTATTTGCAATTTGCAAAAAATGGAAGGGGGGAATCAAAAGGAGGGGGCTCCAAAAGACTGTAAAATTGTACAGCATGAGTCCTCTGATGCATGCTGTTTTCAATCTGCTGTGTGCCAGTTGGAGGCTTGGGGAGTGTGTGTGTGCGAGAGAAAGGATAACGCTGAGACATGATAGAGTGGCTGTGACCTCCAAGCTCAGCCTGGAAATCCAAGACATTGATTTCACTTAGCATTCCTGCTGAGAAATCTGGCGGAGTTCAGTTGTAATAAAAGAACAAGATTCTGTTCTAATGGTAATGGCGTATGACAGACATATCACTTTGTCTGTCCTCGGCACCGGAGAGGAGAGAATTGGAGGAAGGTCAGCTGACCTGCCTGTGGTGGTGTACCAGTGCTGTACTGAGCTTTGAACTGCCTCCCAGGAACATAATTATTTATAATATTAAATGATAAAGAACCCTTTAGAGGACTCACAGTGAACCTCTTAAAAACTGCAAGCAGGAATTGTATTCTGCAAACGTGAAAACACGAAGGGAAATCTGCTCTATTCAAAATCCGCCTTCAAGAACATGGATGGCGTTTCTTATGGAGTTGTGGGCCCTTGAACTTAACTGTTTGTGAACTTTGTTCATTAATGCTAGGCATGCTGTCGTTGGTTAATTCTTCTATTTTTAAAAAAATCTCTTGGTTTTGTTTGCCACAAACTAAATATAATTATATATATTTCCCTTGCCTCCCGTGGTCTATTTTGTCAAAGACTGGATGATAGAGAGTTAAGGCCTTCAGTAGTTTTTTAAAATTTTCTCAGCTGTTACACTAAAAGGTTTCTAAATACATGCACATTTATATCTTTAGAATTTATTTAATTTTTCCCCCTTGGATCCTACTCCAAAAGTATTTTTTTTAATTGATCAACAAAAGCAATTACATTCAGCTCCTCAAAGACATTCTCCTAGCTCACGTGTGTCCTCACAGCTGAGTTTATGGGTAAATATTAGTAAATGACTCTGAATACAAGTATGAAATCTTGAACTTTCTGCACAAGAGATCCTGTTTCATGGAAATTTAAAAAATGATTCTACCTTCTTATGTTAAATTGTTTTATTAAGATACTGTCGAGGAATATTGGTATTTGAATCTCCTATGTAATAATGTTACTTTGAATCCGCTTACATAATTTAGCAAATAAATGTCTTAGTTTATTTGTTTACAGTTTAGCATTCTGCCGCAGGATAGACCAATACACAGTGTATTCAGTGACTTTCTTTTTTCACCACATTTTTCTTTCTTTAAATGATTCTCCTTCTATTTTGTTGCAATCTTTTAAGGTGCTTACACAACCTTTGCTTTATGTCAGTAAGTGATCTTCTGATACATGTGTGTTCTAAAATATTTTTTCAAAACATAATAGGATCAATATCAGGCTTTAAACAGTTACGTAACCTTAGGAGGAAGAAAAAGTTACACACATGACTCCCACAATTATTATTTCTTAACAGCCTAGGAATTCCATGTTATCAAAAGGTCATCCTATGCCATAAGTGTGCTGAACAGCTGAACTTCACCTTGTAAGTGTTCTGTACTGTAAAAGTAGCCATCTCTTGCGGAAATTCTAAGGGCAACTTGTCACTGTCTCCTGGTATTTGATGGAGCCTTATATATTGCTTATGATAACCAAGAATAGTGAGTTTGAAAAGCTCATGACGTGAGAGAAATTCCTGGATGCTTTTCTGTCAACCTTGCTGTGGCCCTAGTCTTATCCCTAGTCTCAGTTGTGTCTCTGTCAATGGCGAGAGCACACGGATTGTCCGAATAAATTTTTTGTTCTTTTCGAATATTTCTGGCAGTGATGTTCCTGCGTGCTCAGCAGTAGCACCTGGGAGTTATGACGAGGAAAAGAAATGTTTCTCTGAGAAGCCAGAAATGGTCCTAAGCAGCTGACCAGACACAGTCAGATTCTCTGAGCTGCAATATCCTTATAAATATTGCTTCCAATTCAGAAGCAAGAGCTGGAACTTTATTGTTATCTGATCTTCTTTCAGAGGCGCAGCAATGAAGATCTTTTTCAACTTGGTAGCCATGCACTTGCATTAGTAATATCAGCAGTGCCAATGACTCCTGTTAGGGGACCTATTTTTTTGCTGTAATGGTACCAATCACATCATTTTGTGCTATCAAATAAACATCCTATCAATACACACTGGTCTTCAGGGTAGGATTTTGTAGACACAGATACCGCTGCACATACACACATAAGCTAACATAGCCATATGCTGGGAATATGAAAAATCAGAGGCTAATCAAGATTCAGCTTGATTGAGGATTAGTAACAGGAGATTTGAGAAATGAAGGCATTTTTGATCATCTGAGGCAGTGTTTTGTGATACCAAGTGGGGGGAAGGCAGAATACGAAAGTATGCAGAGCAAGCATGATTAAAACCCTATTTTTAATATTTTGACAGGGGATAATTTAAGGATAGAGAACCAGACATCCGAGAGTTTATACGTTTGAAATGGACCTGGAAATGCTCAGGCTTCCACCACAGTATTTCCCTGGGGAAAACATTGAAAAGCTTAATAGAACTCTAACCTGGTTTGATCCTTTTCACATTTCATCGGACCATGAAAACATTTGAGTAGTATTGGTTTCTAGAGGTGTAATTTCCAATCTGTGAACGTCCCTAGAATATTACTGTTTGGCCTGTTCTTATAGCTTTTTAGATCAAGATCTCAAGTAAACATGATTCCGTACACAAGGCTGGAACTCCTCCCTAGTGTAGTATCTCTAGATAATCCACAGTGCTGCAGTGGCGTTGGTGAAAGAGGAACTGCCATTCACCTCTGTGTTTCAGGACCCAATGAAATCATTGATCCATCCCGAAACTACTGGGCCTGGTATTTTTGTAGATTTCATGTCTCTTATAATCACGGCACAGTAAGGGATATTAGCCTCAGATGATTAGAACCATGTTCAAATGGGCCATCTTCTATTCTGATGCTTCAAAACTGTCTGGCATATCGGTTACATGCTAGAGTCTCCCCCCAGTACCTTGCTCTAGGTAGCTGCTTTGGGCTTTGTTGAATGGCTGTTGAACACACTTTTCGCCCCCTCTATTTCAGTATCTGTGAAACAACTATTTCGTTAGTCTTTGAGATGTGACGTGAATGTGTCATGCTCAAGAGGCGGATTCATTTAAGAGCCCCCCCCCAATCGAGTTAAACTGTAAATGTGCCCCATTATCACTATCCTGACTTCCTGGGTGGGACTTATTTACAGTGGTTATAGCATAGTCGGCCTGTCATTTTACATAAAATGGTTTTCTTTTTGTGGTCCAACATTGCTACACAGAAATATGTTAAGTGAAATGCTATCTGCAGAACCCCTGGGATGAGCCTCGTCCCTTCCTCTTCATCTGTATGCAGTGGATGGGAGTGTCACACAGCCAGAGACTTCAACAGTGACTCTTCCAAGCTTCGTGGCATTAAACATCCTAAGAGTTCATTAGGCAATATAGTCTTCAGACCCAGAATGTGGGGGCGGGGCACTTTGGTATCATAAAAACAGTAAAAGTTATAAAACAAAGAGGTAGTCCAGTTATCTTAGGTTTAAAAAGAAAAGCAAAATGTACAAAGGGATTTAGTGACGTCCTTTGAATTCTACTGGCCGGGGCTATGTTTGCCAGTATACTGATTGTGTCTTCACGGGAACCCACCTGGCTCATAGACCATGATGAACCCTGTCAAGGCTTTTTTTTCTTTTTCCCCAGAATATTATGGTAGGGATATATGTTTTTTGGTTAATAATTTTCTTTTGTATATTTAAAGTCAGAATTACACATCTGTCCTTCACCCATAAATTATGCAAGGTGCTCTTGCAGTATACCCATTAGGTGGGAACTTATCCATCCATCTTCTCTCCTCCCCTACCCCCTACTTGAATTTTATTGAGATTTACTTTCATATGAGCATAGGGATGTTGATCAGCTAGTTCTAATTTAGTATTAAGTACGTACAGTATTGGTGTTTCCATCTTGTGGTACTTCACTTAGGAGAGTGGTCCCCAATTCAATCCAGGTTATTACAAAAGATCCTAGATCTCTTACCTTTTTTGTAGCTGAATAGTATTCCATAGTATACATATACTGTAAGTTATTAGTCCAGTCATGTGTGGATTGGGTTGTTTCCACATCTTTGCAATTATGAATTGTGCTGCTAGAAACATTTGGGTGCAAATATCCTTTTTTATAAAAGGCTTTTTTTTCCCCCATTGGATAAATATCTAGTGAAGGTGTTGCAGAACCAAAAGATCAGCATACTTGAGGTTCCATGGGGAATCTCCATCATACTTCCTGTACGAGTTCACCTAGTTTGCAGTCCCACCGATAGTGGGTGCCTGTTCCCTTTGCTCCACATCCACACCCACTTCTGCAGCTGCTCTGTGACCCTAGAATGTGAACCATTCTCACTGGGATAAGCTGATCTCTCCCTGTGGTTTTCATTTGCATTTCCCTGGTGATTAGAGACCACGAGCTTTTTTTTTTTCATGTTTGTTGGCCGTTAGTCTATCTTCATAAGAAAAGTTTCTGTTCATGTCTCTTGCCCAATTTCAATGAGGTGGTTTGATCTTTTCTCATTGATTTTCTTGAGTTCTCTCAGGATTGCTAATAATTCAAATCATGGGAAAATATGAGAATTCTGAAGGTGTACAGAATCATACTTTAGAAGTGGAAGTTGCCCTCTAAAATAAGTTCAAACCAAAGTAGTCCCACCGTCTAAAGAGCCGTATGTTTGAAGCATTTTAATATACAAACTAGGCAGTTAAAATCTAAGTGGTTTAGGGAAGAATAAACAGAACAGTATAAAAGGATGTCCCTAAACAGATGTGTGTAGTTGCCTAGAGGTGGGAAACCTTTTCATGTTGGAAGGCTGCACTGATTTAGCTGTAATCAAATAAGGCTACATTCAAAAACTTAAATTAGATAAACTTAAAAATGTATGTTTTTTTCTAAAAATGTAACTACTAGGTACTTAATAATTGCCCAAGAAAGCTATTTGTTAATTTTAAATGTAACTGAACTTCTAATGACTTTGCTGTGTCTAGTTTTTGGTGGGAAGCATTTGCCTTTTTGCTTGTGGCATGGAGGTCTGCAGTTTCAGTTGATTCTCTAGATGGGTCTCAGTCATCTATGACCTCAAGGGTGTCTGGGTTTGAGTTAGGTAAGAGAGTGTGTCTTGGCGGCAATAAGTGGTTGAAAATGCAAGAAAGCATTTTCAGAGCATGTTGCAGAAGGCATGAAAATTCTGCATTTTTCCATATTTCAATTGTATCTTTTCTTAGCATCAAACAATGAATTTAAAGTGTCACCTACTGAGAGCTCAATTGACTCCATCTATAGTTCTTCAGGGGCCGTGGCGATATCAACTAGGTGAGACTGAAACGCTAACTTGCGTGTGATGTCTGTGATTCTCAAAGTCAGTGAGCCTTTCATTGTATTCTGCAATTAGTAGGCCTGGAACAGGGGCATATTCTTTGCATCTTTCACCATGTTCATCAGTGACCTTTGCTAACTCAGGACAACGTGCAACTCAGATTTACTTGTGAAGAAGTGTAAAAAAAGATAGCTTTTCATGAAATGCTTAGAATTTTTTGTTGTTACATATCATCCGTAGGCTTAGTTTTACCTTGCAAAGAAATATATATTCAAGTCATTTTGATTTGACACGATATCATGTCAAATCAAATGGTAATGCTGCATTCTATAGACATCTTCTTTCAAGAATTCACACTACCGATTCTGTTAAAAATTTAACTATTCTCTCAGAGTTAAAATTTTGGCTAACAAGTGTCCCTGCTACAGCCAGTGCATTTTAGAATGAAACAGCAACTTCACACTAAACACCTCATCGTTCACCTGTAGCAGGTTACAAAGTGACACTTGTTGAATTTGCACAATTATGACTAACATTACTTATAACCTGTTGTAAAGTGTCACTTGAACTGCTTTAGTGCAGAGATTAGAGTGATACAAAATACAATGAAATAAAATGAGAACATCTGGATCTGTTCATCATTGTCTTATCTATGCATTAAGCCCTTCATGTTCTCCTGTCATGGAGTTGCCCCATCTATACATATGGTCACTAAATTTACCAAATTCAGTTGCATTTCACAACTTTATCTTGAAAGTCATAGAAAATATCTATTCTCCATGTTCTGTTCACAAATTAGAAACCCAAAGTACCAAAAAATTTTATCTAACAAAATATATAAGACATTTTATTTTATTTTTATTTACTTATAGAATTATAGAGCTTCAGTCAGAAGAAGGCACAGAAGGCATTCCATCTAACACACAATAACCCTGCTGAGATCACTATGTTCCTACCTGTACTCCTAAAATGTTTAAGGAGCCACAATTTCGTGAGATAGCATTGTTTTATTCAGAATATTTTTTTTTCCTTAGATAGACTCTTGCTTTGTCTCCAGACCTGGAGTGCAGTGGCATCATCACAGCTCACTGCAATCCCAGACTCCTGGGCTTAAGCTATGGTCCTGCCTCCCACACAGCTGGGATTACAGATGTGCACCACTATGCCCAGCTATTTTTTTTTTTTCCATTTTTGGTAGAGATGGGGTCTTCCCTTGCTCAGGCTGCTCTTGAACTTGTAACCTCAAGAGATCCTCCTACTTGAGCCTTCCAGAATGCCAGGACCACAGGTGTGAGCCACTGTGCCCAGCCCAGAATGATGCTTAATATCCCCATGGTTTCATTTAAACGTAACTAAAGTCAGCTTTCCAGGATTTTTTTCGTGTTGTTCTACTGAATGGCAGTTATATTTGTCAATATTCTTTTAAGTTGCAAATGATTTAAAAAAGGAAGTATAGATACATTAAAATACCAGTTATTCTGACTCGGCGCCCAGAGCACAGTGGTTACAGCGCTAGCCACATACACTGAGGATGGTGGGTTTGAACCCGGCCCAGGCCAGATAAGCAACGATGACAGCTGCAACAAAAAATAACCAGGTGTTGTGGCGATGCCTGTAGTCCCAGCTACTTGGGAGGCAAAGACAAGAGAATTCCTTAAGCCCAAGGGCTTGAGATTGCTGTGAGCTGTGATGCCACGGCACTCTACCAAGGGTGACATAGTGAGACTGTCTCAAAAAACAAACAAAAAAAAACAGTTATTCTTGCTTTAGGTACAGCTTAATCGGGAGCTCAAGCAGTATCATATGGATTTGGTTTGTATCTCTTAGCTGTGTTCTTTTCTCATTCTTAAAGGGGCTATCCTTTCTCAGAGTCCTGCAGCACCCCATGCTTACAGCTGCCATTCATTGATTCAAGAAATATTAATTTATTCCCATCACGTACCAAGTTGAGTTCAAGGCAGTAGAACCATAGCTATGAACAAAACAGTTTGTTCTCTTAAAATTTTGCATTTTAATAGGAAGAGGCAAACTATGATCAAATTAAACAAAGACATGGTTTCCTATATACTAAGTACTGTGAGGACAATAAAACCTGTTGAAAATAAAGTATTGGAGATAAGAAAGGGAGTGTTTTTTGAGGTGTTCTTGAGGTGGAGCTTTAAAGAAAGGACTCTCTGAGATTGGAATCATGAAAAAGAAGAAAACCTACGCAGGTCTGAGGAAGGATATTCCAGAGAGAAGGGACAGCCGTCCCCGTGACCCCAGTATGTAAAGTGTCTGGAACTTTACATAACAGTGTAAAAGAGGTGAGAGCAGCCACGGGTAGAGAAGAGGCTGGGGTCGTGGAAATGCAGTGAACATGAGGGAATGATAAGGAACGAGGTCAGGAAACGAGAAAGACCAGATCATACAGGACTTTCACAGGGCTTTGAATTACAATCCAAATGCTTCACTGTTAAAGAGAAATGACGCGTTCTCCATCTGTCACCTCACTTATCAGACCGTTGTAATTATGCATCCATTGTCTTCCCATCCTGTGTTGTTATGTCTTCGCAGCGAAAGATATAGTTTTTTTCTTTTATCACCAGCGCCCACTAATTAATATTTTACATACTTCTGGAATACTTCCTTAGAAACACTTTGGAATTTGAACCTTAATGACATAGTCTGGACATTGCTGTGGGAGATACAAGACAATTTAATTCAAGCAAGTAAGGACCAGGAGTGTGGATTTCACCCAGAATATTTCATGCTTTGAGTTTTTTGTTTTGTTTCCCAAACTCATTTACTTTACCAGAGGCTTTTCCAGGAATATAAGAAAATACACTCTTAGCACTCTGGGAGGCCGAGGCGAGTAGATGCCTGAGCTTACAGATTCAAGACCAGCCTGAGCAAGAGCGAGACCCCATCTCTAAATATATCCAGGCATTGTGGTGGGTGCCTGTAGTCCCAGCTACTGGGGAGGCTGAGGCAAGAGAATCGCTGGAGCCCAGGAGTTTGAGGTTGCCATGAGCTATGGCAACACTACAGCACTCTACCCAAGGTGACAAAGTGAAAGTCGATCTCAAAAAACAACATCACAGAATTGATAGTACTTGTAATTGTAATTGAAATTACTAGTACTGTAATTGAAATTACAAGATTGAATTTTTGATTGATACTACTAACTACCACATAAATGTTGAATCAAACATAGTCCCCTTAAAAAACTGTAATTGCCATATTCTAGTGTCATCAGAGTTTTACCTAATGTCTTTCAGTCCTTGGAGCAAGTTAACAATTCACATAAGAAAAAATATCCTAATTTCTGATTAATCTGATTTTTGCTTTTGGTATATTAAAAAATATATTTTTACCCTGAACTTTATTTTTATTTATTTATTTAATTTTTTTTTTTTTTGAGACAGAGTCTCACTCAGTAGCCCTGGGTAGAGTGCTGTGGCATCAGAGCTCGCAGCAACCTCAAACTCTTGGGCTCAAAGAGTCCCCTTGCCTCAGCCTCCTGAGTAGCTGCAACTACAGGCACCTGCCACAATGCCCTCTAATTTTTCTATTTTTAGTAGACACGGGGTCTTGGAACTCCTGAGCTCAGGAGATCCATCTGTCTCTGCCTCCCAGAGGGCTAGGATTACAGGCATGAGCCACTGCACCCTGCCTTCCCCTGAACTTTATAACCCAATATGACTTCAAAATATCTTCCATGTCCAGCAGACTTTTAGCTGTCTTAAAAATCAAAAAGCAACAACAGTGAAAAATGTGCAACAATTTTAAAACAACAGAAGAGTATAATTTTAAAATTGCAAATAGCATCATATTCATCACTGGGTAAACTTGATGAAAAATAAGTATTTTTTGAGAGAACAACTTTCTTTTTTTTTTGACAGTCTTACTCTGTTGCCCCAGAATATAGTACCGTTGCACCAGCCCAGCTCACAGTAACCTCAAACTCATGGGTTCAAGGGATCCTCCTGCCTTAGCCTCCTGAGCAGCTAAGAGTAGAGGGTCATGCTACCAGGCTAAACTAAGTTTTCTATTTTTTGTAGAGATGTGTGAGTCTTTCTCTTGCTCAGGCTGGTTTCTTGTTCATGCTTGTCTTGTTGAACTCCTGAACTCAAGCAGTCCTCCCAAAATACAAGGATTACCCCACCCCCTGCTTAGAACAACTGTCTTTCAAAATCTTTTCTCTGCCTATCCCTCTCCCCCTTCTCTCTCTCTTGTTCTCTGTCTCCCTTCTCTTTTCCCACCCTCCATTTAGTATAAGGTTATTAGTCACACCTACTGTCATGTATGGGTGCAAAGCCATCAGTTAAAGATAAGAAACCCAAGTGGCTCACACCTGTAATTCTAGCACCCTGGGAGACCAGTGGATTGCATGAGCTAACCAGTTTGAGACCAGCCTGAGCAAGAGTTAGACCCTGTCACTACTAAAAATATAAAAACTAAAGCAAGAGGATCCCTGAGCCCAAGAATTGGAGGTTACTGTAAGCTATGATGATGCCAATGCACTCTACCCAGGGAGACAGTTTGAGACTGTCTCAAAAAAAAAAAAAAGAAATAAAGAAAAACATAAAATAGTGGCTTTTTTTTTGTTTTTTTCTGAAAAAAAGAAACCCCAAAACTGCTGTAAAGTATCTGCAGAGCCCTTATAAATAAGCTAATGCCTGTAATGGTAGCACTCTGGGCTAGGAGGATTATTTGCGGCCAAGAGTTACAGATCACCCTGAGCAAGAAAGGCACCAACTCTACAAAAAATAGAAAAAAAACATGAAGTGGGTGTGGGAGCACACACTTTTAGTTCCAGCTACTCAAAAGGTGGAGGCAGGAGCATCTGTGGAGCCCAGGAGTTCCAGCTTGCAGTGAGCGATGATGATGCCATTACACGTTAACCTGGAGACAGAGCCAGACCATGTGTCTGGAGAGAGTTGGGGGCGGGGGGGACAGGTAGACTCTTATAAGTAAGGTGATTACTTTCCTGATACAAAAAAATATTATGTGATTTACTTAAACATGTACTTTCATAATACATTTAATATGCAATTTATATCACTGATACTGAGTTTATACGTAATGATCTATTAATACCTCTATTTTATTTTATATCTTCCATAAAGTGAGATTCTTTTAATTATACCTGCTTTGGTTTTTCACTTATGTGCAGGCAAAATGAAAGTAGTATTAATTACACAAAGTTAATTTAAGGAGAGAGAAACTTTTTTTTTTTTTTTGAGACAGAGCCTCAAGCTGTCCCCCCGGGTAGAGTGCTGTGGCATCACAGCTCACAGCAACCTCCAACTCCTGGGCTTAAGTGAGTCTCCTGCCTCTGCTTCCCAAGTAGCTGGGACCACAGGCACCCACCACAGGCACCCAGGTATTTTTTGGTTGCAGCCATCATTGTTGTTTTGGTGGGCCTGGGCTGGATTTGAACCTGCCACCTTAGGTGTATGTGTCTGGCGCCTTAGCCACTTGAGCCACAGGCGCTGAGCCGAGAGAAACTGTTTTAATCTAGAGCTTGTCCAGAAAGTTACAAGATGATGAGTTTCTCCATCAGCATTCATTTAGTGTCTCATGTGCCAATAATCAGCTGAAGAACACAGTCATTACTAATTATGACATTTTAAAATAAAGACAAGAAATAGTACACGTATGGCTTAATATGTATTAAATGTGAAAAAGAATGTCTTCCACAGATGCAAGCCAACGGCGTGATTCATATTAGCTGAGAATTATTGTTTAGTGTTTGGTTAATGTGTTCAGCGGAATTTGTTGGCCCATATTCTTTCTCTCGTGAATCCCAAAGTTGGCGAACATGGGAGACAAAGAATACCATTTGAAATATAGAATAACTTTTCTTAGGAAATAATTTGATAACTCTCCTTTCAAGTGGAAATATATTTCAAATCTTGTCTACACAGAAATAAGAATTTTGCTCAAAGGAATTTTAGTATAACAAACATTAAATGATACAAGTACATTCTTGATGCCCCAGATTATGAGATAGTGCTAAGAACCTCAAAATCAGAGGGCTGCTAAAAAGCAGCATGCCTACAGAAATAAGAGTTTTGAAATATCAAGAACCAATAGGAATTTCCCTAACCCAAATTATGTACCCCAAAATTGTCATGGGACGAATGGGCCCCTTTCCTAGTCCTGCACCTCCTTGTAGATAATATCATTGGATGCTTCTTAGACTGGCACATCCCCCCTTATGAGCTACAGGACTTAGATTGCAATTATCTCACAACTTTTAACAGTTGCATTTCCAACTATAGACTAGCTGATTCCATTGGGTGACTTTTTCAGAAGCCAACAGTTTAAGAAATGCCCTTTATGATTTTGGTTTTTCAAAAGGATAAAGATGAGATCTCTAAATTTATAGAAAATAAAGACCAGAATTTCATTTTTTCATGTTGTACGTTATGCAAGTAATGGGAAGGGGGGAAAGTACACTCAAATAGATACATTTTTTTTTCCTCAGTTTTTTTCGCTGATACCAGAAAAGGCTAATGACCTCACATTTTCATAAAACCACCCATCGTATTTTATTAAAGCCCCGTTATAGTGCTTTGCGAGACCAGTTATCAGTATTGGGATTCTGTAGGAGATTTTCATTTAAATTAGGCTTTCAAGAACCAAGGAGTCTTATTTTTTTCTAGTTTATTATATAATTTGAGCTGTTATGATTTGTTGTGCAATTTTGATGACTTTTGGCAGTGCAGATATTTCACAAATAGGAGAAAAAGAAAATGAGGCCAGAAATAGAAAAGATGAAATACTGCAAAAATTCTTCCCTTCTGGTATTTCCAGTAGCACTTAAAATAACATAAGAAAAAAAATGCTGTTGTGAACGATGTTTTAAAAAAGCATTGTGACAGCAACAGGAGTGTCCTTAAATAGGTACAGATTTGTGTTTTCTATACTTCTCTATGCAACTCTTTTGAGGATCAAAGTTTCATTTTAAGTCAGTGGGAGCTCAATATTCAGGTCAACCCTCCATGAATACAGGGCAAGACAAGAATTTTGGGTCAAATGATGGAATTTTTAGTGCCCGTGTTCATTCAGATAGTGCTGTCAATTATCTTTTTTTAAAAAATGATAGTTCTGATCCAGTTTTATAGGAAGTTCTAGGTAATTATTTGTTTTGTTTTTGCCTATCTTTTTCTAACAAAATAAGGGAAAGGGATTGATTCCATAAGATGGACCGTATTAGATACACATCCTTTATCTATTGAGTTTTGCATGGCTGGCCCCTAATATGTTCTCGATAAATGTATACCAGATTAGATGTTTGTATTATAACAACTCAATAGTAGCAGTCTGAATGGAGCCCTTAGTTATCATTGTTTGTGACAGCGTTTTCACTGAGTCAGTCTTTGCAAAAGTACATTTATTTGTACATCATGCTTTCAGAGAATGTGTCTATATCAGGATTTAATTTTTACTCAGCAATATGTTTTCTAGCTATTGTAAAGTGAATTGGGGGGCCTTTCATGTAACCCTATTATTTGCCAGAATTTGGACATGTAAAAATGTGACATTGAGACTTTAATATGACAAAAAGAAGCATTAACATCTATTTGTTTAAATATGCTCTTAAAACATACTTGAGTCCTGACTTTAAAAACAAGAGCCACTTAAAACACCTAGTTACTAAAATATTCCTGAGCCCTAAACGAGCTATCTTCTCTTAGGTAAGGAAGGATCACAATGTCTCCCTTTAGAAGGAGACATATTGTTGGTCTGTTCCAAGGCTATCCATTGTGCTTGAAACAAAATATGTTGTTTATTCAATTTTTAAAATTTCATGTAACCAAAACATTCATACCCCCTCATACTATTCTGAAATTTAAAAAAAAAATCATGTAATGGTTAGTATTCATAGATGAGGTTTCTAGAGATACTTTCAGAAAATGTCAAAAAAAGAAACATTTTTTGAGGTTTCTATAGTCCACCTTTTGAGCAACTATCCTAATGCTGGGCACTGTGGCAGAGGAAAACTTCACACACTATCCAGTACAGTGGTGAAGACAGACAAGTAAACCAACAATGAAAATATCGTGGACTACGTACTACTCAGTAATGTGGAAGGAAGGAAGAAAGTTTGGAACATAACCCAGGGAGAAGTGGAGGATGAGGAAAAGGCTTCCTGAAGATGTGACACTTACAGGGTGTTTGAAGGACAATGGAACAGCCATTGTGCAAAGACTTATGTATGAGAGATGCCAAGTAAGAGAGAGTAGCATGCTACGTTTCATCTGAACTTTGTGGAAAAGAGTCAGGTTGCCTGTAATGCATCGTTAGAACTTTGGAAGTGAATTTAGAGTGAAGGAAAACATAAAAGATAGAAACATCTAAAAGATTAATTCCAAGCTCCTTACCATGGTCTTCTGTGGTCTAGCCTGGCCAATCTCACTAGTCTCATTATTACCCCTGGTTTTCTCCCAGAGCCAGATATTTGTACAGCAAACACGATCACATTCTCGTATATCACGTTACCTCACTTACTATTGCCTATGTTTGTGCCACTGTACTTTTCTTGATTGCTTTTCTCCTGCTCATTTCATTCCTCTCATCTGTTATCTACTTAATAAGATCCACCTAAAACATCACTTCTCTATACAATTGGCTGTTCTTTGCTATCTCACCCACTGTGTAGATGCAAATCCCTTAAATACTATCAAGACCCCTTAGAACACTTCCTTACTCTTGTCTTCCCTTGTGTGATTCTAAGTTTATCAAGGGTAGCAGTTATACCATAATCATCTAGCACCAGTGCTTGGCACATAATCATTGCCGGACTTCTTTTAGGAGAACAGATACATAATCAAAGGTCAACAGCTCAGTTAACTAGAGAATCACCTCAGTGTAACATGAGTAGAATATGAAACTTCCAAGTAAGATCTGTCATTGTCAGTCTAAATGACATATACTGGATTTAGGAAATACGAGCTTTTTGATCATGGGAGATAATACAGGAAAGTGGACCCCCAAACTGGGGTCCAGCCCGAAGGTCCACATGGATTCCTGGCTTCATGCAGGAAAGAATTTAAAGTGAGCCAACAGAGTAGGCCAAAGCAAGTTTATTAAAGTTAAGAACAAAGAAAGAGGCTAACGCATAGGCAGGGCAGCTATCTCCCAGAGCGAGGAGCTCCCAGAGCAAGAATAGCACTTTGTTGAGTTTCTTGGGTCTTATTTCATACATTTTATCTAATTGACTGTTAAGCAGAGGGAGGATTATTCATAAAATCTCTGAGAAAAGGGTGGGGAATACCTGGAACCAAGGACTCTTCCCCTTTTTTATTTAACCATATAAGCTAACTTTGGGGAGTTGCTGTGTCATTTGTAAACTATAGTGGTGGAAGTTTTTATTAGTATGCTGATGCAGAGTCAGCAGGTATAATGTGAAGTGAGGATTACCCTAAGGGATTTTATTTGTTTTGTTTTGGCCACCCTCTTAGTGCTAGCTGGTTTGGACCAGTTTCTCCACCTTGGTTTGGATCTTATGTCTCCTTTTGAGCAGGGCCTGCTGGTTCCTTGTCTCTGAGAGGTAGTATGTACAGTGCAGCATGCCTGACTTAGCAGCACGTAGTGTGGGATGAATGAAGGAATTGCCATGTACTTCTTTTTCCCCTGATTCTGAAGTTGACTTTTGGCAGGTAATCTCAAAATCAGGAAAAATGTACCCCACAAAACTCAGTAATATCCCAGTCAGGTATAAACGAATTGATGTTCTGTCTTACGTATTAGCTTTATGAATCTGTTTACTGTGAATCCATCCTTGAATGGCCTCCGTTATGTATCCCGAAGCACCAAATGGATAGTAAGATGAAAGGCATAGGATTTTACGTATATTGGCCACTGTTGTTCTACTGTTTAACTGATACCTCAGTTTTCAGAGAAAAAAATTTTGTTAGTTTTCCTATTGTTTGTAAGATTATCTTTCTTTGCCTCTCTTTTAGGCCGTGTAATTTAGGTCAAAGATGGTGGAGAATTATCCTACCCATATAGACATATTTGTTTCTAGTGTGTATATATCTATATACATCCATCTATATATGGATACATATGTATGCATGGATATATGTGTACACAGATATGTATGGATTATATATATGGATATGTATGCATGTATAACGATATGGATGTATATGGTATATGCATATATTATACATATGTACAATTATGTATCACTTAACAGCAAAGATATATTTTGATAAATGATTCTTTAAACAATTTTCATCACTGTGCAAACATCATAGATGGCATAGCCTGCTACGCACCGGGGCTATATAGTATATTACTCCTAGGCTACCAACCTGTATAGCATGTTATGATCCTGAATATTGTAGGCAGCTGTAATACAACGATAAGTATTTGTGTATCTAAACATAGAATGGCATACTACAGTAAAGATGCGGTATTATAATCTTACGAGACCACCGTCCTCTATGCGGTCCACCCTTGAGCAAAATACTGATGTTGCTATATGGTGCCTGACCATATATTGATACGTATACACATATGTGTGTGTATATATATGGATATTTGTTCCATCCCATGCTAAATATTGAGACTACAAATTCATTTTATTTGGTCATCTAATGGACCAAAGCAACATTAAAAATAAGCTTAAATCTGAGACACATAGACTCATTCTCTTTAGTTCTGCATAAACGGTAAAAGGTATGATCAGAACTCCCCTGTAATGATGTCGTTAGAGCTGCTATATAAAACCTTTTATGTAATCCAGACTGTGAAAAGTATTATTTTATTTTTTAATGTTCTGGGCTGGGAAAAAAATGAAACATGAAACATTACAGCTGAGTTTCACTGCACATTAATTATTTTAATTGACTATTTCTTAAATGAATATCTGATAAATCAATCTTGCAATTCCTCATGCTTCCTGACGCGCTTAACTCGATACAGTCACTTAAGAATCATTATGCTGTGAGAGCTTTAATACGAATTCAAGATCATTATAATTAAAGTCAAACTCTTACCTGGTGCTCAATTCCAAGCCTTCTTATCTGTATTTGGATTTTTTCTTTGACCTGTACCTTGCATGTAATATTAAAACACCGATAGGCAGAACATATAATCAAAGTAAGCACCTTTAATATGTTTGAGGAAAATATTTTGTCTCCAGGGCACAGCAGAGAAACTGGCCTTGACCGATAGTCTGTATAAATAGTCATCACCCCTTGGAATGCTGTAAAGACATCAGTTCCCTCCTGGTCACTGCCATGAAGACAAAGAATGCCTTAATGACTCTATCGAGGTTAT
The DNA here is from genome assembly GCA_963575145.1 of Galago senegalensis. Taxonomy (NCBI): domain Eukaryota; kingdom Metazoa; phylum Chordata; class Mammalia; order Primates; family Galagidae; genus Galago; species Galago senegalensis. Next base: position 18,188 of record CAUYTI010017416.1, read on the forward strand.
CATTAAAATAAAGGAGATTTGCAGACATCAGCTATAAATCACTATATAATGGCCCGTGGGTAACCTTTGACACAACTCATTTGAAATAAACCTGGGACGGATTCCTAGCCTTTGGTTGAGCCAGTAGGTGGGCTAAAGGTCTTTTTCATCCTCTTTTTCATTTCTTGCAATATTAGTTTCTCTCTAAGTGACAGGAAAGGATTTGGATATATAGAGATTAACATATGTTTTATGTTGAAACCAAGTAGGTCTATACAAATAATAGCATTAGGGATCTTTAGGGTGTTTCCTTGCAATATTTACTCTTTTTATATAAACGTTAGGTATGTGAATACATTAGCCATTTACTGGAAGCTGCTGTGTTAAAATATTTTATGATTTTGGTGTCATAAAAAGTTTGCAAGGCTCCTGACTCATATTATCCAAATGACCACTCCATGTTCCCTATACTATGGGTTATAAAATTTTCTACAGAGTTAAGAAGAAATTACATGACTTCAGTTTTCAGTTTTTCAAAGAAATTATTGCTTAATAATCCTTTTCCCTGTTAGCATTGAAATGGGAGAGAAGCAGCTTTGAAAAGTTGCCTAAGTTTATACCCAGTGACTTGGGTTCAGGTCTTAGGCTTACTGAAGATAAGACAGCAAACCTTTGACTATCTCTAACATCAGTTTCTTTATCTGTGCAATGGGTTGATTGGTCTCTCACATTCTTGCTGAGGGAAAACGCAATCTATGAAGGTTCTTTGTAAACTTGTAAAGTAGAATTTAGATGTCAGGGAGTACATAGCATTAGAAAGTCAGCACTGAAAGTGAACAGCCAGGTAATTATTCAGATTATTTTTTAAAAAGTATAAGTATTTAGGTTTTGGAACTCATTAAGTTTACAGTTTTATAAAGTTTACATTAAGTTTATATTACAGTTTTATAAATTGGGGCATTTAACTTAACCCTCCAAATATATGTCACAAATAGCATGTTGGGGTATGAGCATTTTTATCTTCTTTGGAAATAGTTCACTCTGTGACAAAATTGTATTACAAAGTCAGCACCTCTTTCAGAAGAGTGATAAGTTTTCAGGTAAACATTTTATAATTCCTGTATGCATTCACTGTACACCAGGGCTTTTCTTTTATTTGCTCTTTAGCAGGTTAATTATGAGAATAGAAAAGGGGGAAAAAACACTTGAAATCAATGACAATTGGGAAGAAAATGTTTTTGATGTTTTGATGAATATGATGGGGAAGGGAAAGTCATCTTTGATCTAGTAGAATTCATCTAATCTGAAACAGCAAATTTTGTACGACTTAATGTTCCAACAACTCGTGCCCTGTGTATCTTTGTGTTTTTAGACTCTTCTAGAAATAGTGGTCTAAGGATCTATAGAATAATAGTCTTGAAATTTCAGAGGAAATTATAACTGTATGAAAAGTTCTGAAAACTAATCACCTAATATCCAAAATCTAACTCCAGATCCTAGACAAGTGACGCCATCACTTTAGTGACTGAGAGTTCAGTCTAAATAATCCAAAGTAAATGAAATGCAAATTATGTTTTCAAATGACTTCCTTCTGTACACCCTTTTAGATGAATCACAATGATAGTTCTTTCACTGTTGAAATGTCCTTGCCACTTGCATTGCCTTGAAGTGTTCTATCATGTAGGATGTGAGTGTTGCTTCACCGCCTGGAGTGCACATTTCTTCTCTTCCATGGCCTATCGCTCCGCTAGGAGTAGTCCTAAAAGATGCTTGTGGAGCAAATTGAAAAATGAACTTACCACCTGGGAGAAGAAAAGAAACCAGGGTAGATGGTACAACCCTTCTAATTTTGTATTTAGAAAGGGAAATAACTAATAATGTACTGCTCTTAACCTGAAGACTTAGCAAGTGGGGAAGTGAGTTCTGCATATAATTTTTTTTTTTTTTTTTACTTATCTTTGGACTTGTTTTACCTTTGTCTTCAATGGCTGCCCTTTTTTCTCTGTCTGGGATGAATGAAGTGAAAAGAGTTGCTGTGTGGATGTACTGAGCTAGTAGAGTTTCAAGTTAAATTAATAGGAAGCCTGTCGCTAAGAAGTTCCTGACAATGGCTTTGGTAGCCGACATCTCTGGGTGGAAAGCAGGGAGTCGAAGAGAAACGCAAGAAGAAAAGAGAGCAGAGTTCTGAAGACGGGGCAGAACCAGAAAATTGAGTGGTGAGAAGAATTCATTAAAAGAGACTGACAGGTTGGGGGATCCTCTTAGGACGGTGCATATGCTCCGATTTTGTTATTCACAGTTCAAGTGACATTTGCTCGGGGTGCATTGTAAGTTAATGTCAATAATTTTGAAAACACTTGAATAAAAGAAAAAAACTCGGAATTGATCCAGTTAGGTTTTGTCTCATCTCCACTATCATTGAACATTGACTAGTTGATATTTAGTACTTTAGGATTTTTTTTTTCTATTCAAGGCATTCGTGAGTGATTTAAAAACATTTGTCTACCCTCACAAAAGCTTCCCCATTAGAGTAATCAGATCCTAAGTGGGGATCGCTTTAAAGGGTAAAGTTCTTTTAAACTGTTTGAAATCTATTTTGCCATCGGTAATTCGGGGGAAATAGCTAAAACAATAAAATGAAATATGCAAATATGAATGTTACAGTCAGCACTGGGGTGCTGCCTTAGGCTTCCCTAGCCTTTTTTTGCATTGTATCCATTATACATAGACACACACACACACATCCATTCTTCCCCAAGGTTCTATCACTTATTTGGCTCTCACTCAAGGCTCCCAAATATACACCGGTACATCGGTTACTGTCATAACTATTACTAAGCATTAAACAGATTATTGGAGATGCGTGCCCACAGGATCCTTGCATGCTTGCATGTTACGTGAGCATTGGAAGTGAGGGTTTTGGTTTAATTAGTTGCAGTTGGTATTAAATGACTTATTTATAACTAAGTCTTCTACTCCCTCTCTCCCATTCCCCTGGGTTGCTGTCTAAAGATGGTCTATCTGCTTATCACCAGACCAAACTTTTCCTAGGACCTAACAAATAATAACAGTCATAGAATTATAAATGTCTAAGAGAACCATAGTTTTCAAAAAGGAATTTCTGAGCCCTCTGACAGTATTCCAAAGCATCTGATTTTGTTTAGTTTTAAGATCATCAGTGTTTCATTGTTGTGTTCATGTTTTCATCAGTGGGTTTTTGATCCAATAAGAAGCTATCTACTTCTCCATGTGGTTTTTTTTTTTTTTTACCTCTCTTTTCTATGACTCCAGTGGACCAGTTTACTTCTAATTTGCTTTGGTGATAGTCTATTGTTCTGCTGTCCTTCTGATAGAAATTCTTTCTGTAGATTCAGGTAGAGATGTCAGTGTGCTCGTTCTGTATATATTCTACTTACAGATGCCATCTTCAACAGAGAGGTGGTGGTATAATTTGGCGTGATTTCTGTTTCTTCGAGTTTATTTTGTAAAGCTGTGTATCTCTGCGAGCTCCTGTTTTTGGTGCGTGCACGTGGGTGCATCCTTACCATCGTTTCACAATTTTGTCGTTCTTGGTGAACTTTTTTTTTATACATATCTTCAAGTGGAACTAAAAGGAAAGTTAACAGTGACAAATGCTTTGTAATTATAAATTTAAAGACTGGTCAGGTGCTGCCAAGAACACATTACATTGTCTTCTACATGGAGTCACCCACTCTTTAATTTTCCGAAAGCATTTTTTAAAAGCTTTTGGAGATTTGCATTTAGAGGTTAATAAGAGGAATTGGTGTGATTATTAACATCAGTTCTTATTGCTCTGTGCTTCCTCTTAGCCTCTTGGTAGAAGAACTATTAATCATTTTAAGAGATAATAGCAATCATCCCCCCGTAATGAATGCCATAGGACAAAATAACCATTATTATTAGGAATTTGAAGTTGTCTGGAGACCAGAGGTTAAACAAAGTTGAGTCTGAAACACCATACATTTCAAACTGTCTCGTGTTGTAACTGTTCTCATCAAATAATTAGCGCTGACACGTGTATTACTTCTGTTCCTCCTCTTCTCACGTGGAGGTAGAAAATTTTATTCCGTGCAATTTCTATGAGTGAGTTTTCGTTTTGTATAGCAAGCTAAAGGTCTTCTCCTATCCCTTTCTCCCTAAGTGTATGAAAACCGTATTTCTGCCGTATATTTTTAGAACATCTTAGAAATAAATAGTAAACATAGGCAGTTAATCTAAAAGTAAAGATTCAAAGCTAAATTAAAGACATTACAGGAAAGGGAAAGGAAATATTACAAGGGAGGGAATGGAAATGTAAACGGGAAAAGCATTTGCCTCCACAAAATATTGCAAATAAAACTGCAGGAGATTAATGAATTATATTCACGTATGATGAGAAGCAAGCATTTTTTCTGGGAGTAAAAATGAGGTCTTGGTAGCAAATGCTTTGGAATTGTGTAAGAACTTAACACATGTTATCTTTCCTATCAGGCGTCCATAAGGGATGAACTGGTCATCACTGCCTAACGAAATACCCCAAAACTCAGTGGTTTTGACAACAGATACTTTCTTTGAATAGTTTCTGTGAGCAGAAATCTGGAGCAGTTTGCCTGGGTAGATCTGCCTTATGGCCTCTCAGAGGCTGCAGTCATTTGAAAAACCTAAACTGGTCCTGGTGTCACCCTCCCTGAGTTGGCTCACTCCCGTGGCTAACAAGAGGCCTCCATTTGTTCTTGCCTTGTGGATATCTCCGTGGGACTATTCAAAGCCCCTCCTGACATGGCAGCTGGCCTCCCTGAGAGCATTGGTTCTCATCTGTGGACAGTTTTGTCCCCCAGGAAGCATGTGACCGTGTCTGGAGATACTTTGGGTTGTTAACTCCTTGAGTGAAGGTGCCATGAGCACCTAGTGGTAGTGGGTAGAGACCAGGGATCCTGGGAAACATCCTACAACACACAGGACAGCCATGCAAAACCAAACAATTATTCAACCCCCAATATAAATAGTGCCACGGTTGAGAAACCCTGCCCCAGAGCCAGGGATTAATGGAAGAGGAAGGTAGAAGCTGTCATGTCTTTTATGACCTAGCATCAGGTTCAGATTCTGTCATTTCTGCAATATCTTTGGCTTACCTAGAGATCAGTTCTACATTAGGGAGGGGATGACATAGGGACATAAACATGAGGAGGCAGGAATTACTGAGGGCCATCGTGGAGGCCGGCTGTCACAGAAGGACTTAGTATGAGGAAAGAATGGCAGTATTTGCATTAAGTATTTCAGAGCAATTTTTTAATTAAAAAATTAATGTGAAACATAACAAATATTTCAGAAGCCATGCTCTTTATTCTCTGTTTTCAAATAGGGGTGTGTGTGTATGTATAATTTGCAGTCTTGAGACATTAATTCAACAAATCGGAAAATATTTAAGTATTAAGAGAGAAGGAACAGGGGACATTTTCAACTACAAATGCCATGATGGATACTATTTGAATCCCTTTAAATTAATTAAGGGCCAGCAATTTAAATGTAAAAAGAATGTATAATCACCACATTGACGCAAGTGTCCCCCAACCACACTCCTTGCTAGCATCCACTTTTAAGAGAAGCAGGTATACATTGAGCAGAAGTATAAAATGACCAAAGAAGGAAGCCGTATCAGAAGTGGGGAGTATGTTACCTACCCCCAGCTAAATAACTTAAGCTTGCATTTAAATGGCAATCAAGTCTAATGGTGGCATTAACACAGCCAAAGTGTACCTATCAAAGAATTCCTGGAGCTCTTTCTGCCTGGTTAACAAGGCATTTCCCAATTTATAAGTCCTAACGTAAGCATCTGTTCCTCTAAAGGGGCTTCCAGAGACTATGTTGCTATGTGAGATGATAGCCTTGATTTTTAGGAACCTCCTCATTAAATTCTGAGTTGGGATGGCCACGGGAGGAGGATTTTAAATCCTCAAGGGCAAAGAAAATAGTTTTAAGGTTCTTACCGTTATCTTTATCGCATGTTACTTGGACTCTTGCGCGTAGATGTAAACCTAACTTCTTCATTGACGGGAAGCTCAGCCATTTGGGGGGAGATCCCCCTGATGTTTCCCTTTGACTTTTCTTTTGTTTGTTGGTTGGTTGGTTGGTTTCCTCTGACACACCTCTACTGAAGTGTAGAAAAGAAATTCTTTATTTGGGGAGGAGACGTGAAAGAGGGCTCCCACGGTGATCAGTAGGGACAGAAGAAGAAAAAGGTGGTTGGGAGGATGAGCTCGGGATGGGGAGAGAAGCATAGCGGCAGCGTTTATTATGCAACCCAGCCCGTCATGTAACTTCCCTGCTTAATTTAATACGATTATTTCATCAGAGAGGATAATAGCAGCGGCATGATTAATTTTGCAGCGTGTTTCACAAATGCCTTTTCTCTTCCCCATATGTTATGACTGCTTCTTACCTCGCATGAGTATTTATGATAAATATGGGAAAATCACAGTTTTCACACATGCAGAGGAAGAAGCAGAAAACTATGGATGTATTTTGATTCTGTCACTGTATGGCTAGGAAAGAATCAAAGTGTTTTTTATAAATGAAGCAATATATTGCATTGTACAGGCAAACTGTCCTCAAATAATTTAGCTTTTTAAAACAAACCAGAGTTCTATAGTCAGAATCTCTCTCTCTGCTGGGTTGGTGGTATGGGAGATTCAAAGGATGAATCCACAGACCACCATGAATAAGGGGCAGGTTAGAGTTTATTGATAGATAAGAAGGAAGGTAAGACCTCTCGAGCAGAGAACTGAGTGGGCAACCAACCCATCTGGGCCGTCTTTCCAGTGCTTTACGTACCACTTTTTCCATCCTGTGGACAGCAAGGTTTTGGGGACATGGAATATTACAGCCTTTTTGGTGCCAGGGGCTTGAGGGCACAACTCAATAATAAATCTTCCCTTGTGTAGGAATATGGTCTTGCCCAGGGCGTTCTCTGCTCTAGAAGTAGCACTTTCTTCTTTAGGGTGTGTTCTCTGCTCCAAGAGTGGGGGCTTTGGTACCACACCCGCCAGACTGGCTTGTCTGAGCCTGTTTTGGACCCAGGGAATATGGGCCAGCTTGGGCATAGGAAATGGGGTCCATGTCCGGCCCCGAGCAGGGGGAATCCTGTGTCAGTGCCACATACGTTTATCCCTAGAGTTTAAATCTGAAGGAAATAGACCTCCTTTCTTCTCTGAACCACAGAAAACCAAAGCCTGAGAGCCGTGTGCCTAAATGCCAGTTGATTTGTGTTTTTCTAATGCCCAGCATATAATAGCCATTAATAAGTAGTTGAAATACTATTCAATAAATAATGAAGGAATGGACGGATGATTAAATTTATATGTTCTTTTCTGCTGCCATTAGAGTGGTTTAAATTTGTTAGCTGCCAAATTAATGTTTGATTTCTAGTAATTAATTTAGGTAAATATTTAAGGAAGTGGAATGTTTAAACCAGATCCTCAAATAGATAATGAGAATTAATAGAGATGTACATAAAGATGGATTTTTTATTCTGATGGCTGGAATGGTTTGCACATCCTCAGGACCGCATCTGGTGGTCCAGCAACCCACATGTGGGTATATTTCTCTGTTGTGAAGTACAAGGAGAAAAACAGGCGAAATAAATAGGTTTCTTTAGGATACTAGAATCTCTATTTTCCTGTTCTCTATTAAAATTTCTTAGCAAAGAATTGAAAGGCTAAAAAATGGGGAGACAGAAATAAACTTCCAGGATTCCAACAGAATGCTCGTTGCTGGTTAACTTTCGTTTGATTTTTGTTAAGTTGTTTGTACACATTATGAAATTAGGAATATTTAATTATGTTAGAGTCATATGATTTTTTAGAACAAACGGTATTATTTGAAAACCAACTAAATGAAATATATGTTTAAGTTTATGTAATTATTGTATGGAATGACCTCTGAGTCCATGGTGACAATTGGATGTCTTCACTGCATCCAAGGCGACGTATCTGTGGCACATTCTTTTCTTTTATCCAGTTTATTTATTTATCTGTGTTAATAAACACACTTGCTCTGATACATCCCCCAAATTGGCTAATATCTAGGCACCTGGTTTTGAGGCTTTGGTTTTTCCGTGGTCAGTAGTGGAGAAGAAATGAAGTATATTTACTTTTTATTTAAACTGTAGGTATAAAAATATATGCGGAACTGTTGTTTTTTTAAACTGTTTATATAGTTTGTCTATATATAGTTTGTCTATATATTTAATATTTAATGTCTATATATTTAATACAAATATATAGTTTGTCTATATATTTAATACCTTGTTTCGTTTATAAAAAACACTTTGACTCTTTCATAGCCATGCAATGATTGAAGAAAAATATATAATTAAAAGGAAATTGCCGTTGGCTGTCATGAAGTTAATTAGAATCTCTAGTGTTTCTCTTTGACCACAACCTGGTGTGAAGAGAGACATTGGCTTTGAGACAAGTCATAGTATCTATAAGTTAATAAAACACACATGAACTATATGTGTATTAGTATTTTATGTATTTTACATTCTATCCTAAACAATTAAGATTACCCAGTCGTTGATATAGGAGAAGTTTATTTTTGAATAGGCTCCTAAAACTTGTATGTAATACGCAAAGTAATATTTTTTTCTACTATGTATTTTGAACATGAACCCTTGGGATTTTCCTTCAAGAATGGTCTAGTTAAACAACGCTTTAATATTACTAAAGGACATCTTCAATGCTGCATGTGTAGAGAACAGAGATGTAAAACAGCTACAAACACCAAAATAAGTCAATTTATGCCTCGCACTTACAGCTAATATATAAGATAGCAAGTGTGCGTGTTAACCTTCATGGGGTTTATTAGGTGATAGAATTATATGTTAGGTCTGACTTTCAGGAATTACATTCCATCCATGCCTTTGAGTTTTAGGATTAAATTTGTCATATAAATTAAAAATATTTTATGTTAAGTCCAAACACCTGGATTTCATTGGAACTTTCTGAGCCTGACTTTTTTCCCCGGAGACTATTAATTACTTCATAGTCCTGAATATTAGAAAAACTATGTAGAATATTTATCATGAACTCCATAAATGTCAATCAGAGCCTTCTACTGGCTAACACTTGTTTACCTTAACTTACATGTTTGCTTACGCTTCAATACTTAGTTTCTATTTGTCATAGACAAGTTTGGAGCTACTCAACAGATACATAAATGGTTCCTAACTTTCACTTTATCTATAAATGAAATAATTATCAAATATGCTGTTTTCAGAACTTTTAATTGGCAACCTTATTTAACAATTGGGAAGGTAATTAAAAACAAACTGCTTTGTTCAGTGCTCGATAGTACATACAGTGGAAATGGAATATTTTCCAATGTTTTCTTAACCTTGAAAGTTATGGACATTTTTACTTGTAAATTGCTTATTTGCTATTTTAAAATGTAGAATTTATTTGTAATACTGGAGGGTAATCGTGTTAAGTGTTCCAATTTCTCTTAAGTAAGATATGACAAGTACGAAATGAAAGGGGAAAAAGTCTTACCTTCAGCATTTATTGTTCATATTCCTAATTATAAGAATGCATGCCGGCTCGGCGCCTATAGCTCAAGCCGCTAAGGCGCCAGCCACGTACACCTAGGGTGGTGGGTTCGAATCCCCAGCCCGGACCTGCCAAAACAACAATGACGGCTGCAACCAAAAAATAGCTGGGCGTTGTGGCAGGCGCCTGTGGTCCCAGCTACTTGGGAGGCAGAGGCAAGAGACTCGCTTGAGCCCAGGAGTTGGAGGTTGCTGTGAGCGGGACAGCTTGAGGCTCTGTCTCAAAAAAAAAAAAAAAAAAAAAGATCAATTCACAATTGCCAAGATGTAGAAACAACTGAAGTGCTCATCAACACACAAATGAACTAATAAACTATTATATGTGTGTGCCATGGATTACTATTCAGCCATAAAAAATATGGAGACTTTACATTCTTCTTAGTAAAGTATCACAAGAATGGGAAAACAGGCTTGGCAACTGTAGCAGTGTTACAATGCTAGCCACATACACTGAGGCTGGTGGGTTTGAACACAGCATGGACCCAACTAAACAAGAAGACAACTACAACAAAATAGCTGGGTGCTGTGGTGGGTGCATGTAGTCCCAGCTACTTGTGGGGGGGGGGGGGAGTGAGGCAAAGGAATTGCTTAAGCCCAAGAGTTTGAGGTTGCTGTGACCTGTGATGCCATGGAACTCTGCTGAGGGTGACATAGTGAGACTCTATCTCAAAAACAGAATGGGAAAACAAGGAAACTGGGGCCCAAGGGAAGCCTGCTCAGAGCTGTGATGCTCCTTCTAGACCCTACTTTAGGCACTGGGATTCCTGAGTTTCCTAACCAAAGGACTCAAGCCCACCCCCAGAAACCATCAGGGCCTCTTTTCTGGGTCTGCTCACCACAGAGTGGCTCAAGGGGCTGCTGTTGACAAAAGCATTGGAGAAGGGGTGTGGACAGAACAACCCATTGGTTGGGTTGATGAGCCCACATGTAAGAATGGTGTAGGTACCTCATTTATATTCCTTCTCTGGGTCACACCAATAGGGACAGACACACATAGGGTATATTAACTGTAATGTGAGAGGAGAGAAGGAAAGTAACAGAGATGCTAAGTAACTTGCTTAAAGTCATGGTAAGCAGCAGATGTGGAATTTGCACACATTTCCAACTTCAAATCTTGGGATTTCACCTCCATCTAGGTTAATACAATTACCTATACAGTACAGGTAATTTTCTCTCTGGTGTCCCCAACTACAAAGAAACACCTAAGAGAATTTCTGGGAATGGCTGAATCTAGCTGATTTTGCTTTTCTCCAAATATGGATCCCCTAGCCCATGTGCCAGCCCTAGGAATACCTAATTTTGTACATTGAGAAGAAAAAGAAAGTCTCCATGGGAGTTTTAGAACAAGAGTTGGGAGGAGAGCTATGGCTAGTGGGATGTTTTTCTAAAAATCTAGACCATGTAGCCAATGGCTAGCCCTGTTTCCTGAGAGTATTGGCTGCTGCCAATACTGGTATCAGTATTTACCAGCCATCCTGGTAAAGGGAGCACAAAGGCTGGTCCTCCCTGGGACCCTAAAGGTTTGGCCCCCTTGCTAACCAAGAAAAGACCAAGTTGGCTCTGCAACAGTCAGGTTCTAATACATCAACTCCTTTTAATAGAAGCCACCCTGGAAACCTGTGTGACCTTAAATCTGGTCATAACTATTTCAACAGACCAGGGTTAATTCAGCACTACAGATCATCACTATGAAGAATCAACACTAAGAGGGTTGACAGGAAGGATAGGTTTGAAGGACATACCTTTATCAGAGGCAGAGGTCATTTGGTCCACTGATCGCAGTTTTAAGATGACAGATGGACACGGAAGGCAGGATGTGTGATAGTTCCTGACACTCAGGTTCTGGAGAGTGGCTCCTTACCATTAAATACCTTAGCTCAGAAGGCTGAGCTAATAACCCTGAGGTGGACATTAGAATTGGCCCAGGGCAAGAGAATACAAGTATACACTGACAGTAAACACCTTTGTGATTCTCCAAGCACATGGCCAAATTTAGGAGAGAGGGCCACTCTCAGTCAGAAACTCTCCAATCACACATGGAGAAGAAATTCAGAAGCTTTTAAAGGAAGCGTATTTACCAACAGAAATCTCAGTCATACCCTGTAAGAGCATCAAAAGGGGAGGCGTACGGCAAGGAAATAACAAGCCTGACCAGGAGGCCAAGAGTGTGGCATGAGGCAAAGAATTTGTATCCATGGTGCTGCCTGTTCCACTTGCTCCACTGAAAGTATAGGACAGGCTTGTGCACTCCAACAAGGATGGGGGTGGGCCAATCAGGGGGAGGCTCCTTTCCTCCTGCTGGACATTGGGGTTGGGGTGCTTCCCTCCTCTCTAGTATATCTCAGAAGCTGGTCTCTAGCATCCAGCAGACCTTCCATGTGGGGACCAAGTCTTCAAATATTTTGTTAGAAAAACTGGTAATCATCTTGCTATTTGTGTATTCAGAACAGTCTGCAAGTTGGAACCCAACTACCTCAATTGCTAGAACTGCCACAGTGGCAAGGTAGGCACCCAGGGAAGACCAGCAATTAGAGTTTATGGTGATGAATTGTTGCAGAGGATACAAATACCTGCTGGTATTGGTAGACACCTTCTCAGATGGGTCAAGATGAGTTGAGGCTTACCCAAGCCATACAGAGAAGATAACAGAAGTATGTAAACTATTGATATCTCACTTTGGTCTTCCTCTGAGTCTTCAGAGTGATAATGGCCTGGCCTTTACATCCAAAGTAACACAGGGCTAACAACTGCCTTGGGGGTAGATTACCACCTCCATATCTTCTGGCTGCCTTAAGCATCTAGCAATGTCAAAAGAACCAGCAAGACTCTGAAGAAGACCTTAGCCAAGTTGTGCCAGGAGACCAGAACAGACTGGATTGGGAATCCTCCCATTGCCTTAATACACATCTGTGTCACTCTCAAGAAGGCATTAAAGCTCAGCCCCTTTGAGATTCCCTGTGACAGCTTGGCACCTGTAGTTCAGCAGCTAGGGTGCCAGCCACATACACCAGAGCTGGTGGGTTCGAATCCAGCCCAGGCCTGCCAAAAAACAATGACAACTACAACCAAAAATTAGCCAGGTGTTGTGGCGGGTGCCTGTGGTCCCAGCTACTTGGGAGGCTGAGGCAAGAGAATCACTTAAGCCCAAGAGTTGGAGGTTGCTGTGAGCTGTGACACCATAGCACTCTACTGAGGGCAAGATAGTAAGACTGTCTCAAAATAAAGAAATAAGATTCCCTATGACCAGCCATTCCAGTACAGATAATTAGATGATGTGCTAAAGCTAGTTATCTCCTTAAACACATTATAGATTTCAGCAAGCCTAACAAGCTTAACTACACTATGGACAAGTCCTTGCCTGTCCTCAAGAAAGAGAGATTGGCCCTCCTGTGCAGCCAGGAGACTGGTTGTTGTTAAAGGACCAGGAAGAAAGAGGTCCATTAACTCAGAGCCATTACAGACAGGTCCCCTGTCAGATCCCCTTTTCCACCCCCACTGGAGTCAAACTAAGGGGAAGTGAGACCTTTAAGTCAATAGATCAGAGTTCAAACTTTGAGCGATTCTTGGTAAGCCTGTGTAAGTCATTGGCCCTCTCAAATAGCTTTTTCACCTGTAAAATGGGAATAATACCGCTCTGATCTACCTTTTGAGTCATCTATCAAACAGTAGATGCATTACTAATTTACCAAATTAAACCTCAGCCTTGGCAGTCATTTCTTAAGTTACGAGTTTCTAGCATTGTTAAGGACATTCATATCCATCATCTTCCATTCATCCCTGAGCACCCCCGCTGCTGCATGGGGTGTACTGCATGAGGGTTTTGAGAGACAGGCAGCTTTACCACAGGTATAAGATTGCCCTTGGAATTATTAGTCTGATAGAGACAGACTACCCGCTCTTTGGTGGCAAGTAGCAAAGTTTTTTGTTCTTGACCACCCTTTTATATAGTTGGTTGGTCATGTACACTCTATTACTTAACAAGTAAAGCATTCATACTACTAATCTTTTCTAAGGTTAGTTCAACCTTCAAAGAGATACAAAATTTGAAAACTCGAGGCAGCTGCAAAAGGGAGTACATCTACAGAATTGAGATTACCAAAAGGGAAGTAAAGCCTTAAAGTTTTCCCATGCACTCATTAGAAAACAGAAAGTAGGTTTATGGCTTCTGTCATTTAGCAACTTGGAGGGCTTACAGTTTTCTGATAAACATAATGCCTATCAACCCCTAGGCTGTGTCTCTACAGGAAGGTTTTTAACCCTATCCCCACAGGCTTAACAGCCATACAGCCAGAGTCACTGAAGGTGGGTTTTTAGACCCAAACCCCCAGGGCCTAAAAACCCACGCTGACCAGGGTAACTGGGTCCTCGACAGAGTTGTGTTCCACAGAATTCTGTCCACCGACTTCTGAAGTTTAAAGTGAGCACACAGCATGTGGAGTCTAACTCCACAGGGGTGTCCTCCCCCAGGAAGTCATCTGCATCTGCCTGCTATTTCTGCTCATCTTCCAGAGGACTGATTACCTTAACTAGTGATTTTCAAATGTCAGAACACCAACAAATGCCAGGCTGTGAAAAAGTTCTCCCAGCACTAAAGCCAAAATAACAATAACGTAGTTTTCTTCACACATGTAAGTAATTGCCATTATTCTGAAATTGGCCTAATTTTTCTTTTCTTTGCTGTTAAATATCCCTTTCTTTTTTAAAAAATGCAAGATGACGATGATGATCATGATAATAGGCTTTGTTTTTGTTTTGAGACAGAGCCTCAAGCTGTCCCCCTGGGTAGAGTGCTGTGGCATCACAGCTCACAGCAACCTCCCACTCCTGGGCTCAAGCAAGTCTCCTGCCTCTGCCTCCCAAGTAGCTGGAACTACAGGTGCTCGCCACAACGCCCAGCTATTTTTTGGGTGTAGCCATAATTGTTGTTTGGCAGGCTCAGACTGGATTCAAACCTGCCAGCTCAGGTGTCTGTGGCTGGTGCCTTAACAGCTTGAGCCACGGGCACCAAGCCTGGCTTTGCCTTTGTTAATGTCCTTTTTCAAAAATAAAAAATGGTGATATTATGTTTACCTCACAATTTTAAAAACTTGTATTGAGTCTGTAAAAGCTCCAGTTCTCTGCCTCAGTCAGCCTCCTGTGATGTCAGGAAGCTGAGGACAGGGCTACACTCTGAAGTGATTCAGCCAACTTCCTGCTGAATGTCTCACTGACTCCTCATTGCTGTGGGGATAATATTTATTTCTTTTTGTTGCTGTGGTGGTAGTGGTGGTTTGGCTGGGGCCAGGTTTAAACCCACCGCCCTCAGTATATGGGGCCAGCACCCTACCCACTAAGCAATAGGCACCACCCTAGGGAGAATATTTTAAGTACTCTATGAGCAGCTTCTGGTCTGGTTTCTGTCTCTCTGTTGGCTGTTTCCCTCTGGCCTGGACCCCCTGCCATAACCACAGCCCATGGAGCTACAGCACCTAGATGTCCCTCACTCCCTTTGAGAAAGGATACCTGAGAAGGGTGAGGTCTAGGAGAACAAATCTCAAGGAGACCACAAGGATACACCTGCAGGGTCCTTTCCATGGTGACTCAGCCCTTGGGAATTTGTAAACTTAACTTCCTGGAACCTGGAAATTTCAAACTGGTTTGATTCAAACTGGCCAATGAGAAGGGTACCTGTGAGTTGGAACTTTTTGACTGTTGATAAAAAGGGAAAGACCAAGCCATTCAGGGAGGCTGGCCATTTGGAATTCTATGCCGTAAGCTCCTGGCCAGTAAATAAAGCCCTTCCTCTCACAAACATGGTGTTTGCATGCTCTTTCTCTCCGTGGGGCCTCATCTTCCTGCAACACCTTCACTGCTTGGGTCTCCTTTGTGCTCAGAGCCTTCACAACAGCCGTAGCTCTGCCTGGAGCACCTCTCCCTCTCCACCTGGTATCCCTGCCCCTTCCCCTGGCTAATGTGGACTTCTCCTTCAGACCCAGCTTAAATGTCACTCTGCTTTTCTTTCTTTCTTTCTTTCTTTCTTTCTTTCTTTCTTTCTTTCTTTCTTTCTTTCTCTCTTTCTCTCTTTCTCTTTCTTTCTTTCTTTCTTTGACAGAGTCTCACTTTATTGCCCTTGTAGAGTGGCATCAAACAGCTCAGAGCAACCTCCAACTCCTGGGCTTAGGCGATTGTCTTGCCTCAGCCTCCAGAGTAGCTGGGATTAGAGGCGCACACCACAACACTCGATTATATTTTTTGGTTTAACAGTTTGGCTGGGGCGGGTTGGAACAACAACAACAACAAAAATATCCAGGAGTTGTGGTACACTACCCACTGAGCCACAGGCGCCACCTGCTTAGAGTAAGTTTTTACCATATAAGCTGGAGGTGTTTCTGGAGAGAGCTTAGAGGAGGCAGTTTCCATGATTTCCAAATTTCACTCTCAGAAATAGACCTACAGGCTCGGCGCCTGTGGCTCAAGCAGCTAAGGCGCCAGCCACATACACCTGAGCTGGTGGGTTTGAATCTAGCCCGGGCCCACCTAACAACAATGACGGCTGCAACCAAAAAATAGCTGGGCATTGTGGCAGGCACCTGTAGTCCCAGCTACTTGGGAGGCGGAGGCAGAGACAGGAGACTCGCTTGAGCCCAGGAGTTGGAGGTCGCTGTGAACTGTGATGCCACAGCACTCTACCCAGGGTGACAGCTTGAGGCTCTGTCTCAAAAAAAAAAAAAAAAAGAAAGAAAGAAATAGACCTACGTTAGAAAAGACAGTGAGCAAAGACCTATATCTGAGCTTGACATGTTCAGCTCACACAGTGTACTACTTAGAATCTTAAGTGTCTTGGACTCCTGGTCTGGAAGACCGGCCACCTGCTGTATTCCCAACAAAACATGCCCTTCGAATGGTGGAGACTGTGGAGAGAATTCCCACCAGTCAAAAAGTCAATCTCAGAGACATAGAACAGGACAAGAGGAAAACCTCACACGGCTTTTGTTTCAGGGACCCACAACAAAGTTTGTCTTTATAAAGACACCGGCCTAGCAGGAACTATATAACTGCTGGTATGCAGAGCACTTTGAATGTCAGGCTGGTGGGGGCTGGGTATCAAGCCCAAGTTCTACCTTATGGTAACCCTCTTTAGACACAGAAAGACAAGTGACAAGACAAAAAATTGACAATAACAATAAAAGATATTTCTGAGAGATGTAATCAAACAACATGAATATTCATACACCCCAAAATACTTAAACTATATCAATACCAGAGTCATTTATAAGACTAGTCACCAACAAAAAACGTTTCCTTTATCAATCTTAAATATGAATAGAACAAAAGATGTTTTATTGTCTGCTCAACCAGAGCCCACAGAGGAATCCTGGGAGCCCAACTGGTAAGTAAAAATATCTCACCACGTGCAGACTGGTGTCGGGGTTCCAATCCTTCCACTCTGGCCTTCTAGGAAACCAGTATGGTTTTGAAGATCCTGTTTGTGATGCCAAACTGAAGAGGACCTGGGCATACTTGCCTTTTCCCATAAGTTGGTTCGCTGAAAAGATCAACTCACAGTTATGGTAGATTAATAAAAGAAAGGTTTCTTTCCAAATACCATGGACAAGGAGGGAACCACAGAATGATTTCCCAAACTCTCACTGATAATTAGTGGCCTTTAAAGATACTTTTTAGAAAGAAGTGGGGGAGGGAAGCTGGAAAGTATACTAGTAGCAAGTGGTTGCTGGAGGGGATGGGTAGATGGGAGAAACAGATTGATTAGTAAATTAACCTGAGAGACAGGTACTGTGCTTCAAATGACCTTAGAGCCAGGTCTATTAGTATGTGCTAAGGAGTCTAGCAGCCCTTTAAGATTTTAGGTAGATAGAGGAAAGCCTTCATTCAGAGTGCCCTGATTATGAATAGCCTTTAATTCAAAAATAATCTTTATACCAAGGAACCATATATGTGAGATATATATATATATATATATATATATATATATATAGATAGATAGATAGATAGATAGATATAGATATATAAAATGTTTTCTTTGTTTTTAGAGACAGAGTCTCACCCGTCATACCTCACAGCAACCTCCAGCTCTTGAGCTTAGGCAATTCTTTTTTTTTTTTTTTTTTTTTTTGAGACAGAGCCTCAAGCAATTCCCTCTGGGTAGAGTGCTGTGACATCACAGCTCACAGCAACCTCCAACTCCTGGGCTCAAGAGAGTCTCCTGCCTCAACCTCCCAAGTAGCTGGGACCACAGGCACCCGCCACAATGCCTGGCTATTTTTTTTATTTTTATTGCAGCCGTCATTATTGTTTTGGTGGGCCCAGGCTGGATTTGAACCTGCCACCTTAGGTGTATGTGGCTGGCGCCTTAGCCACTTGAGCCACAGGCACCAAGCCTAGGCGATTCTTTTGCCTCAGCCTCCAAAGTAGGTGAGACCACAGGAGCCCACCACAATGCCCTGCTATTTTTTGTTGCAGTTTGGCCAGGGTCGGGTTCAAACCTGCCACCCTCAGTATATGGGGCCAGTGCCCTACTCAATGAGCCACAGGTGAAGCCCTTTTTTTTGGCGGGGGGGGGGGAGCATTTCACTATGTTGCCCTTGGTAGAATGCCTTGGCATCACAGCACACAGCAACCACTAACTCTTGGGCTTAAGCAATTTTCCTGCCTCAGCCTCCCAAGTAGCTGGCACCACAGGTGTCCACCACAACACTCAGCTATTTTTTTGTTGTTGCAGCTGTCACATTGTTTAGCTAGCCTGGGCTGAGTTTGAACCCACCAGCCTGGATGTATGTAGCCTGTGCCCTACCCACTGAGCTACAGGCACTGCCCCAAGGAATCATATTTTGGGGTTAAATTTTTCCTTTTTCCTTTTTGCTTTTTTTTTTTTGAGACAAAGTCTCACTATGTCACCCTGGGTAGAGTGCCATGGCATCACAGTTCACAGAAACCTGAAATTCTTGGGCAGCACCTGTGGCTCAGTGGGTAGGGCACTGGCTCCATATACTGAGGGTGGTGGGTTCAAACCCAGCCCCAGCCAAACTGCAACAAAAAAATAGCCAGGCATTGTGGCAGGTGCCTGTAGTCAAAGCTACTCAGGAGGCTGAGACAAGAGAATGGTCTAGGCCCAGGAGTTGGAGGTTGCTGTGAGCTGTGTGACAACATGGCACTCTACCAAGGATGATCAGGTGAGACTCTATCTCTACAAAAAAAAAAAAAAAGAAATCTCAAATTCTTGGGCTTAAGTGATTCTCTTGCCTCAGCCTCCCAAGTAGCTGGGACTACAGTCATGGGCCACAATGCCTGGCTATTTTTTGGTTGTAGTTGTCATTGTTGTTTGGCAGGCCTGGGCTGGATTCAAACCTGCCAGCTCCAGTGTATGTGGCTGACACCCTAGCTGCTGAGCTAGACACAGAGTCAGAGTGAAATTTTCTTAGCTTCTTCATTCTACTATATGTGTTTTCAGTATTCCATAGGTCTCTTAGGTTCTATTAATTTTTCTTCTTTTCTTAGTAAGTTTTTTTTTTTTTTTTTGAGACGGAGCCTCAAGCTATCCCCCTGGGTAGAGTGCCATGGCATCATGCTCACAGGAACCTCCAACTCCTGGGCTCAGGCGAGTCTCCTGCCTCAGCCTCCCAAGTAGCTGGAACTACAGGCACCCGCCACAATGCCTGGCCATTTTTTGGTTGCAGCCATCATTGTTGTTTGGCGGGCCCGGGCTGGGGATTCGAACCCGCCACCTTAGGTGTATGTGGCTGGCGCCTTAGCCGCTTGAGCCACAGGTGCCGAGCCT
>CAUYTI010017417.1:0-86039 GCA_963575145.1 Galago senegalensis
TGGGGCCCCTGATTTTGGTGTGGGTGTGTTTTTATACTGTTTTGCCCCTTGTTTTTTGTTTTTTTTGTGCTGTTAATTCCCCGGCCAATATCCCCGGGGTCACCTTTTGGGCATGTGAAAAAAAAAAAAAAAAAAAAAAAAAGAAAGAAAGAAAGAAAGGAAAAGAAACAGAAAAAATTTGCTCTCTGAATAATTTTGAAATATATAATACCATGCTATACAACGTATCTGTAAGAAACACAAAGAAATGTTCTTTTTAAATAACTTTCTATGATTATGTCTTAAAATAGAACATTGCACACTGTAACGTTAATGTGTTTCTTTGTAACTGGCTTTTTTTATTTGAGACAGAGTCTCACTATGTGGCCCTCAGTAGAGTGCTGTAGTGTCACAGCTCATTGCAACCTCAAACTCTTGGGCTTAAGCAATTCTCTTGCCTCAGCATCCCAAGTAGCTGGGACCACAGGTGCCTGCCACAACACCTGGCTATTTTTTGGTTGCAGTTGTCATTGTTTAGCAGGCCCGGACGGGGCTTGAATCTGCCAGCCTGGGTGTATGTGGCCAGTGCCCTACCCACTGAGCTACGGGCACTGCCCTGTAACCAGCTTTTATCATATACAGGAATTATACCATGAGGGCTCCCAGTGCAGCAGCCTTAATGCCTGTTTTCCAGGATAGAACTGTGCCTATTTTCATCCTTATTTTTTTTAACTAGAAATTTTTTTTTTTGCCCAGGTGCAGTGGCTGACTCCTGTAATCCTAGCACTCTGGGAGGCCAAGGCATTTGGGTTGCTTGAGGAGGAGTTCCAGACCAGCCTGAGCAAGAGTGAGACATCCCATCTCTACTAAAACTAGAAAAATTACCTGGGCACTGTGGTGGGCACCTGTAGTCCCAGCTACTCAGGAGGCTGAGGCAGGAGGATTGCTTGAACCCAGGAGTTTGAGGTTGCTGTGAGCTAGGCTGAGGCCATGGCACTTTAGCCTGGACAACAGATTGAGACTCTGTGCCCCGCAAAAAACAAATTTTTAAAAAAAATTTTTTAGACAACCCCCAAATGCTAAAACTGTTTCTCTTTATGTCCTCAGCCTTTAATGCCATGGTGGTATACAGCAGGAACTTAATAAAATATGTGTTGATTGAATTAATTAGTAGACTACATCACACTTCAACTTAGCCTTCATTGTAGTACCCTGAGATTGATTTTGATTCCAGTTTTTTCACAATTACAAGTCATGCTGCAATGAACATTCTGTGATGAATCTTTGTACCTACGCCTTCTTGTTGCCTTGTGCTAAATTCCTAGAAGTGGAATTACTACATCAAAGCCTGTGGATACATGTTGCCCTTCAGGAAAATTGTTCAATCCCTCATTCTCTTGCCAACTTTCTTCCCCCCCCCCACCTTTTTTTAAACAATGAAGATATTTTTCTCTTGGGAACTGAAGTTAGTGCTGGCAAAACATTTTAAAAGCACTTCACCCATTCTGATTGAAGAAAAACAGCTTTTGAACACTTTACGTCTGTATTGTATTAAATCATACTAGTGATTTATCTAGAGGTGAAGGTTACTGAAGCCCTTGCTAAATCCCTTGGACTTGTTCTGCCCTGTGAGTTTAATAAAGGTAAACATGTGATTTCTGCTTGAGAGGGAGCAAGTGAGCCAAGATGAGCTGTCGTAGAACCTAGTCAGACAAGTGACTAGGAGACAAAGAGAAGCTGTGGCCGTGGCCTTTTGCGGTGGCTCACACTATAATCCTAGCACTCTGGGAGGTGGGTGGATCGCTTGAGCTCACAAGGTGGAGACCAACTGGAGCAGGAGTGAGACCCCATCTCTAAACATAGCTGGGTGTTATGGCGGGCGCCTGTAGTCGTAGCTACTTGGGAGGCTGAGGCAAGAGGAGCACTTGAGCCTAACAGTTTGAGGTTGCTGTGAGCTGTGATGCCATGGTGCTCTGCCCAGGGCAGCAGAGTGAGACACTGCCTAAAGAAGAGAAGAGAAGAGGAAAGGAGAGAAGAGAGAGGAGGGCGGTGAAGGGGAGGAGAGGAGAGGAGAGGAGAGGAAAGGAGCCGTGGCCTTGGAGACTGTAGCAGTCAGAAGAAATGGCTAAGTGCTCACCTGAAGAACAGTGTGGGAGGATTTTAAAAGCATAGTGCAAGGTGGGGAGGAGGGGAAATACATGTTTTTCAAACTTATAAACAGTAAAATAATGCACATTTGACATACCGGAATAGCTGCCTGTGTGGGAGGAAAGAAGTGATCCGTGGGGATAAATGTGAGAGGGACAGTGTCAGGCCAGTGTTGCTGCGAATGGGACTCGAACTAAGGACGATGAGTAACCTGAGTCCACAAGAGGAGTCACAGACATGATGGAAGGAAGGGAGGGAGGGAGGAGAGAAGGAATGAAGGAAGGATGGAAGGACAGAAGGAAGGGAGAGAGAGAGAACAGGTGGAAGGGAGGGAGGGAGGAAGGAAAAGAAAGGAAAAGGAAGGAGAAAAGAGAAGAAGGAAGGAGCGAAGAAAGCAGAGAAGGAAAGAAGGGAGGAGGAGGAAGGAACCGTGGGCGGTGGTACCCCCTGAGCCCTGAATGTCCTAACTAAGGCCCTGGAGTCCCTCTCCTCTTCTGGGCCTCAGCTGTACCTGATAGGGAACAACTAGATGATTTCTAGGGTTCCAGCCATATCGTGCTGTTTCAAAGCACAAGCAGGGCATGAATACTGTGGCCTAGCCTCTTCACTGTAAATATAGGTGTAGTGTTTCTCTGGTTACCCTGACAAATACTAGCACCAGAAAATATTGATTTTTAAAATGAACCATGTGCTTCGTATAAGAAGTCCTTTTCGCATAGACCTTCTAGTATTATAAGCAGATGTGCGTCGTTTATTAAATTTACAAACAGCAAAGTCTCATAATGATGGACCTCCCCAGGACAGCCGGCTATTCTTTGGCAGAATTCC
The DNA here is from genome assembly GCA_963575145.1 of Galago senegalensis. Taxonomy (NCBI): domain Eukaryota; kingdom Metazoa; phylum Chordata; class Mammalia; order Primates; family Galagidae; genus Galago; species Galago senegalensis. The sequence continues at coordinate 2,956 of CAUYTI010017417.1, forward strand.
AGCAGGAAATTTTCTGCTGTTCACTATTCTTCTTTCCTTTTGGAACCACACGGTATCAGACAATGTTTGAATTATTCAAATACGCCCCATGTCTGCAGTTCATTGTCTTATTTCAAAGGACTGGGCTCCTATAAATCATATGTAATGTCTGAGATCCTGACCAAAAAATTCGAGAAAAAAAAAATCAGGCACAGATACTTCTGGCTATGGAAGGAAGGAGGAGGGCAGGAAGGAAAGGATACTGAGTAATGAAAGTTAAGCGTGCATCATTTGCCAGGTTTACCTTAACACGAGAGGATACAATATAGTCAGTTGGTTTTAAAGTGTTTATGTTTTAATTCTGAATTAATCTATTAAAAGTGACGCGACTCTCTCACAAGAGCAACAACAAAGTCAACGTCTTAGAACGTGCAGAGAGCCAGAGGTTGCCTAAAAGCAGCTTCCCCCTTCATTACGGACGAGAACAGCAAGCTTTACTGAAACCTCGACACCATCTATGCTGATGGATCCCAGACCATGACTGCGTGATCAGTTTTATCCTGGTTTTCATTTGAAGGAGGCAGCGGTTCAAAAACCAAAGGTTTTCTCTGGCTTTAGAAGCACGAGAAGACTGGCCAACTTTTAGATAGTCTGTTGGTCTTAGTCAAGTTTTGTAGGACCCAGTCCCCCTGCTCTAGCTGCTGCCAGGAATTAGATATACACGCAGAAAGAGATGAGCAGGAAGAAAACACAAGCGGGTCTTAGCGGTGGAGAACGTTTCCTCTGCTCTTGGCTTTGAGCGGGGAGACTTGGACTCTGGGAGAAACGCTGTCAGTGTCAACATCTGTGGAGACAAAGAGCAGGGCTTCTCCCGAGTGGGCTCCTGCCCACCCTGCTGCAGCCCCTGTTGCACGCACTTCATTTCTGCCCACCTCGCATGGGGATGGGTGGGCACGTGGGAAGAGACACGAAGGTGGGGAGGGATAGAATTAGTACCACCAGAACACAGTCCCTGAGACTCTGACATGTGCGTGCCGGGGGGTTGACCGGGGACTGCTTCCAGGAACACACCTGTGAGGGAGTACAGACAGCAGCATAACAGAGGAAAAGGCTGGATGGTGGGACTGTCGCAGGAAGACCTCAGCCCGTCCATCCTAAAGACAGCTCTGATACAAGGTAGTGCTTCAGAGCCCCCCTGTGCCCCTACATCCAACATCAACCAGGTAGTCCTTGGATGCTGGCCTTTGCCACCACACACACATCCCGCACCGGAGAAGGGGTGGAGAGGGACTCAGGTAAGAGCCCTCAAGGAGAGGAGTGTGTATGTGTGTGTGTGGGGGGGGGGACACTTCACTACAAAGTGAAAGATGCGTTTCAGCCTGAAGTGGCTTATACTCCAGTCACTCCAGGAAACAAGACATGTGCCCTAACTACAGTGCAAGGCAGTCCATCCGAGTGTCAGATGGCATCACTTCTATTAAAACAAATGACAGAAACCTAGCAGTGGAATTATGGATTATTAGACCCAACCTGCTCAATGTACGAATGAAAATGCTCTGATGTTAAAAGTGAAAGGACATGTTCAAGGTCACTTATCTACTGTGGAGCCACTAGTAAAACCTAGGCTTCCCCGTTCCCATCTCAATGTTCATTGTCCTTGTTCGTACCCTGGCCCCCTGGGCAGTGATTCCTTTGCAGGACTGATCTGTGTCATCTTGAACAGAACCAGGTAAAGTAGAAAGCAGAACACCTCCCCCCACCCCCAGGTCCTCAACTGCGGAGGAATTAAATTCAAGCCAATCTCTCCGGTCTTAATCTTAAAAATGGGCAAAGTCAAGACACAGGACTAGAAAGATTCCTCCTGAAAGTAATTGTCTGTCTGTGGGAATGTGGGAGGCTGCCATCTCTTCTGAAGGAATGGGCAGCTCCAGCTACACTCGTTTTGCAGAAATGAGAAATGATTTCTGAATCTGTTTCCAAAATAATACCAGTGAATACATGGGTAAGAAACCACCAGACCACATTGGTGGCGTCCAGCGTGCAGCAGGGTTATCTGGTAAACCACACTGTAGTCTCCAGGAGTGCTCACCTTCCAAATGACTGAGTGACCTGGTAAGGGGTCTGCTTTTCTTCTAGGACCTTCCAGCTCATTTCCCCCCATTCATATAACTTCTTCAAACTTGCAGGGGAAGAATCTGGTGCATTAGAGGGGCACAGAAAGGGCAGCTTAAACAACACTAAATTGAGTCGGTATGAGAGATTTGAGTCCCTTGATAAGTTATTCCCTGTTCACTCCCCCAGTCATGTGTGCACAGATATTTGCTCATCACCGTCTTTATAACAGGCACTATTGTAAGAACTGAGGACCTGAAGATGAATTAGACATGGTCTCTCAGGAACCAAGCCGTCAAGAAGCCTGGTCTGGTGGACAAGACTGCTATGTGAGTTGTGAGTCAAGTGTAAGGGCTGTGGTTAAAAATGTAGCAGAAACTTCAATTGCAGGACAGCACCGGAGATGTCTGGAGTACAAAGAATTTGGGCCACTTATTATTATTATTATTATTGCCATAACAAGTCATTTGGCTAGAACTCCACCCATCACTTGTTTATTCCTCCAAAAAATTTACTGGTAGATTTCCATGTGCCCGGCACCATGCTAGATATTGGAAACACTTATAATTGAATGGCTCAGCACTGTTCCCCGAGAAGTCCGTAATACTGAAGAGTTTTAATTAATTACAACATGTATCTGTTTTGTTTTTTGAAGCATACATGGGGCAAGGGCAGCACCCAAGCATCCTGTCCATCCCACATCATGCCTCCTCCCAGATCACTCAGGGAGAATCAGAGTTTGGCTCCTTCCTGATCCCAGCCCCTGCGTCTCTTGCTCCATCCTCCTATCTTTGTGCTTTGCCTCTTAACTCTTCTGCTGCGGGACACTCTCCCAATCCTTGGCTATTGTGACATTCTAGTGGTTCTTCTACTCTGTTCTCATTTCCCTGGTATCTGAGAACAAACAAACAACAATATTCCCTCCTGGATGATTTTTCCCTCCTCCCCTATAGCTTAATGCCAGGTTTGGGTTACTCTGGCCCATTCTAGAAGAAGCTGTTCTCCCACATCCCTTCAGTGTCTCTGCAGACAGCATAAAGGGAGCCTGTGTGGGCACAAGCTTATAAACGTCTTTGACATTTTGGAGTTTTTCTCTTCATAAATGGTTCACTTTCCAGCCCCGAGGCCAATACAGGAGAAAGCTATTTTGTAGGAAATGTGGGTGGCTAGGGTGAGATTGCCTCACTAACTCGGCACTGAACAAGGGTGTTATCACATTGTCCCTGTGGAGAGAGATGTTCCCAACATGGGACACTGATGGTCACTCTCCACTGCTCTTCCAATCTCCCCTGAAAACTCAGGCCTCCCCTCCTGGTTTCTTGTTGGGCCATTCAGCCCTGCTGCTACATCCCTCAAGGCCCTGAGCCTCAAGCACGTCCTCTTCTGTCAATCCCTGATTGCCCACTGCTCTCCACCGCCTGGGAGGCCCTGGGCCCTGGATAGCAGGCCTTGTCATCCCAGTGTTGGCTCTGCCTCTGTTCCTCCATTGTAGATCCTGCACTCATGGCATATCCTATTAGCCATCATGGGTCAAAGTTCTCCAGGCATAAGAAGAATGGCAGAAAGAGGGGCCCGGTGGAGTATAAAGCAGTGGTGGGAGGACACAACTCAGAAGGGCAGGTGGAGCGCTGTTTGGATCAGCCTTTGCTGTAGGACACAGACGGTCATTGTCTAAGAGGGCACTCTCTGGCCAAACATGGTACTCACCTCATGAGCACAGAGAAATGCAGGCATCGTCACAGAGCAGTGCAATGGACTATGTTCTGTAATTCTTAAGGTAACATTTCAGTGACAAACAGTGTTATAATGAAGCAGCTCTACCAAGCAATGCTCAGGGGGCCTGTGTGTGAGGCTCCGAACCCTCAGTGCTGCTCTCTAGACCAGCAGCATCATTATTACCTGGGTGCTTTTAAAGACAGAGACTTAGTAAACCTGGATCTCGTGGAGCAGGGCCAAGGCAGTTGAATGAGCAGCCTAGTAAGCCTAGATTCGAAAGCCTCCACCACTCAGTGGGACACACCTCTCTTTCTAAAGAAATGTCCAATATTTAGATTATTACAAAGAGCCCTATTTTTCCATAGATATTGTAGTTCTGAGCTACAATGGTAGCTTATGGTTCTGAGCTACATATGAATATATTTTAAAAGATTAAAAAAAACCCCTTCAATTTCATAGAAAACCAAATATGGTTCTAAAGTTATTGTAGTTCCATAGATATTGTAGTTCTGAGCTACAATGGTACCTTGTGGTTCTGAGCTACATATGAATATATTTTAAAAGATTAAAAAAAAAACCCTTCAATTTCATAGAAAACCAAATATGGTTCTAAAGTTAGGACAGATGAAATCTGTTTTCCCATTATGTCTATTTTATCTTTGGGTAGAAACATATTAAACTAATTGAGTTGGTGCTGGAGGTTTTTGTTTTCTTTTCATCTTATTTCAGATCGCATTGGGAAAACATGTATTTTATTTATTTTTTGAGACAACCTCACTTTGTTGCCATGGTGTCGTAGTCACGGCAACCTCAAACTCTTGGGCTCAAGAGACCCTCTTGCCTCAACCTTCCAAGTTGTTGGGACTATAGGCATCTGCCACAATGCCTGGCTAGTTGTTTTTTTTTTTTTTTTTATATTTTTAGTAGAGATGGGGTCTCGCTCTTGCTCAGGATGGTCTCAAACTCCTGAGCTCAAGCAATCTACTGGCCTCAGCCACCCAAAGTACTAGGATTACAGGCATGAGCCACTACACCCTGCTTGGGAAAACACTTGAAGAATAATGTTGGGCGGCGCCTGTGGCTCAAAGAAGTAGGGCGCTGGCCCTATATGCTGGAGGTCGTGGGTTCAAACTCAGCCCCAGCCAAAAACTGCAAAAAAAAAGAAGAAGAAGAATGTTAAGAGCTGCTGCATTACAAATCACCTGAATGGACATTCCTTTCCTTTTCCTTTTCTCCTTAGCTGCCGGCCAACTTACCTTTTGTACAAGGCTCTGTGGCACACCAGCGTTACAGGCTTTGCACAGGTGGCTTTCAGTAATGCTGAAAATAATACTGAGTTTGTAAAAATAAAGATAGAATAATGTGAAAATGCCAAAGTCTGCCATATCTCAATAGAATCACCTTTTCAGGCAAATTGAATAAAATCAAAACTTTGTGAACTAAAGGAACTCCGGGAGATGGATCTGATAGGAGTAAAACTATATTCGAAATAACGAGACAAATAACGTACAGGCCAGTTCATCAGAGCTCCTGCTATGCAACTCATCTTAAAGGGTCCAGACCATACTAAGACAGGACGACAGGACCATATTTACTCTTCTGTGTTTACCACTGGTTTCAGGAAAAAATGTCTTCCTTTGAAGTTTTCTAACCCCCTGGAGCTTGTAAGTCTGAGTGAAGAGATAAGATGAAAGGAGACCTTTGAAGACCTTTTATCACCAGAATCAATTTGAATATCTGGTGTGGCTTCTCTGGTCTTAAAAGGAAAGGCAGAGGTTGTATTTTATGCAGGATTCCGCCACAACTAAGAGGGAGACTATCTTGTTCATCATGGGTCCTGGCACCAATTCAGTAAATATTTAATAAATTGATTTTAGGGGTAGCGCCTGTGGCTCAAGGAGTAGGGTGCCAACCCCATATACCAGAGGTGGTGGGTTCAAACCCGGCCCCAGCCAAAAACTGCAAAAATAAATAAATAAAAATAAAAATAATTGATTTTAAAAAATAGGCAGGTGGGCCGGGTGGGTGGGTGGGTGCAGTGGCTCATGCCTGTAATCCCAGCACCCCGGGAGGACAATGTGGGTGGACTGCCAGAGCTCAGGAGTTCAAGACCAGCCTGAGCAAGAACAAGACCCTAATAAAAGGAGAAAAATGGACCAGGCATTGTGGCAGGTGCTTGTAGTCCCAGCTATTCAGGAGGCTGAAGCAAGAGAATCGCTTGGAGTTTGAGGTTGCTGTGAGCTATGATGCCATGGCATTGTATGGAAGGTGACAAAATGAGACTATGTCAAAAAAAAAAAAAAGAGCAGGTAACAGATGTGCTGGACACAACTTCTTTTGTCTTAGATGTAAACTCATAGCCAATAGTTACCTCCCTGAAGTTGTATTAAAAATATCTAAACAATTTACATTTACTATATTCGGTTGAACATTTTTAATTATATTAATTAAAACATGACTTTGACATAATCTAATCATCCTATTTTGTTTAGAACAAATCCATTCCATTTGAGGTAGTCCTAGAACAATCATATATACATTATTTTGAAATCAAAGTTGCTCCACTCCCTAAACAAAATGTTTTAAAAGAGTTTTGTGATATCTACAAATAAATTAAAAATCTCCAAAGCCAAATAGACCAATCTAAGTCAACATATTTTAGTGAGAGAGGGGCAATTAAATGTGATCACAGGCTCGGCGCCTATAGCTCAACCGGCTAAGGCGCCAGCCACGTACACCTAAGGTGGCAGGTTCGAATCCCCAGCCTGGACCCGCCAAACAACAATGACGGCTGCAACCAAAAACAAAAAATAGTTGGGCGTTGTGGCGGGCGCCTGTGGTCCCAGCTACTTGGGAGGCGGAGGCAGGAGGCTCGCTTGAGCCCAGGAGTTGGAGGTTGCTGTGAGCTATGATGCCACAGCACTCTACCCAGGGGGACAGCTTGAGGCTCTGTCTCAAAAAAAAAAAAATGTGATCACAGATTTAATTTTTTTTAAATTTTAATATCTTGGTATTTCTAAAATATCTTAGTAGACTACTTCGTGAAAACATGTTTATATATAACATTAAAAAAATCCCACATTACCAAATAGACTTAAAGACACATATTTCATAAAACGGTTTTAAAGAGTTATAACCACTCAGTATCCTAATCCCCAAAATGTTTTTGCAAATCAGCCAGCAAGTAACCAAAAGAAAAACCCTCTGCCTCTCATATTATTTACTCTATGGTAACTATTTAATTTGGATTAAAGATAAATTTAATTTGGTGAAATAATTATTGGTATTATATTCTTCTAGATAGTATGTTGCTTCAGAGGCATTTAAAGAATCTTCTATATTGCTTGAACCCAAGAGTCTGAGGTTGCTGTGAGCTATGACACTACAGCACTCTGAGGGTGACAAAGTGAGACTCTGTCTCAAAAACAAAATAAAACAAGACAAACAAACAAACCCAGGCAGGGCGGCTCACGCCTGTAATCCTAGCACTGGAGTCCAAGGTGGGTGGATAGCTTGAGTTCAGGAGTTCCAGATCAGCTTGAGCTAAAGTGAGATCCTGTCTCTAAAAAACTAGCTGGGTATTGTGGCAGGTCCCTGTAGTTGCAGCTACTCAGGAGGCTGAAGCAAGAGGATCACGTTTGCCCAGGAGTTTGAGGTTGCTGTGAGTTATGACGCCAGGACACGCCTCCGAGGGTGAAAAAGTGAGACTCTGTCTCAAAAAAAAAAAAAAAAAAGCCTTGTATAGTGTTGAGTACACTATAGGAAAATAAAAATTAATCCCACGTTGGCCACAATGGTAATAATCACTTCCTGAATTTATGTGAACAATTTCCCCTTTAAAAAAAAAAAAGGACATTTAAATCTGCATCTACCACTCCATTCTGAGTAGTCAGGAATGAAACGAGGCCCCAAGCTTAGAGATAGCTGAAAAGCTAAAAGATATCAATTCTTTAAAAATGTCAAATATTTGCCTCTCGAATGAAATAAAAAAATCTTATGAACTATATGCCACACTGCAACTCAGATAATATTCTTTCCTATACTTATTAGGTAATATTTTCACTTCAAATTTATAATTAGAAAAGAGATGGAGAGATTTCTATAAACCCAAAGATATCAATTGTGAACAGAAGCCTGAATATACCGTTTTCAGCCCTGGTTCTGAGTGATCGGTAATTTTTAGAAAATGTGGTTCCCACCTCCACCTTGCTCCCGGGAGAGGATACGAACATTTTGGAAAGGGAGAAAAGTCGTAAACTGTTGGTGTACTGTATATTTTAATATGACACAAAATATTCTCTTATAAATAAAAGTGGAACAAAGTATTTGGTAAAATTTCATTTTGTTCTTCAACATGGACATGGTTGGGTTTTCTCTGAGCAACAGTGACCTGAGATACACCCGTAACTCTGCAGACCAGCAGTTGGGATGCTACTCGGGGCAATGGAGGGAGGGGAGCAATCTCTCAGCATCTAGCCCTTTAATACCAAGCAACGTCTAATTTGGTAATTACAGATCTGACTTGTGGAGAAAATGGGGTTTTGTTCCAGTCGTAGTTAATTCAATCAACTTGGAAGCTCTCTCTTTGATTGACCTCTTCAAATGTTTCACTCTTCGTTCATTAAAAAGTACTTATTTTTAGTTAGTTATGATCTCCTTGGCAGGTATCGAGAAATTGCTTTGATGGAAGGAGTTTCATCTCAGGTCCTGTATACTCTAAGATAAACTACCACCATGTTTTCCTCTCCTGGGTAGAGACGAAGACCCCAAATGCAATCATTGTAAAAGAAGTTACGATCAATGTGATTAATACTCTAAATTTAGAAATAATTATCTCTTCAGGTGTAGGGGAAGAGTCTCAATTTCAGAGGTGTTACTAAAGGTTACTGGTAAAACCAATTTGACTTCTAGTGGGGAAATTTTTGAAAAATATACTGTGAGGAAATAGCAAGGTTAGTTGGTTTTTCTAAAGGAGCAGTAAATGGCGTTCAAATCATGAGTGGTTAGAGAAACTGGGACACTGTAAAATCAAGTGTCCAAAGTCTATTGGTTGGAAGCCAGGACTAAGGAAAAGAATTCTAGGATTGATGTTCTTTCTCGCTGGGGAAAAGGGCTTAATTGATCTCAGACAACCACAAAACAGTGCTAATTGGATTAGCAACGCATGGATATTCAGACACCTGCAACTCACTGCTCCAAATTCCTTAGGATTTAGCTGCTATTTTGAAAATATTAGGTTATTAAGTACGAGTGTGAGTTCCACTGTGGAACCAATGCAGCACAGACAGCTTGAAATATCAACGAAATATTTGGGCAGGATGTGGCTAATGAACACACAGTACGTGGATGGTTTGAGAAGTTCCATTCTGGTGATTTGAATCTTGACAATGAGCCACATGGCAACCTGAGACCAAGGTGGATAATGATGAGCTGAAAGCTGCAGTGGAAGCGAATCCCTCCCAACCTACTTGTGAATAGGAGCAAGGTTTGACATTACTATTCCAACAATATTGGGCCATTTGAAACAAATCATGAGCTGGTGTCATCCACTACAGCTTCATGCAACCTGGTTAATCGATTACAGCAGATGTCTAATGCAACTGATTAGATGACGTGATGAGTATGCTTGTGACTAAGCAGCTGAGAGTGGGTCAATAGACAGGCCAGTCCTCTTCCAAGACAATGCTGGACCACATGTTGCACAAACAACTTTACTCAAAACTACAAGAAGCTGGACTTGGAAACTCTCTGTCATCCACTGTCTTTTGCACCAGCTGACTACCACTTCTTCCAGGCTTTGGATCATTTCTTGCAAGGAAAAATATTTGATTCTCAACAGTTGTTGAAACACTCTCTCTCTAGGCTTCTTTGCTGCTGGTGTACATAGTGCTACTATGTCGGTAGTTTAGATGCATACTCCGATTAATCGTACTACTTCTTGTTTGCGCTATAATAAACTTACACTCTCACTGAATTAAACCAATGCTCTAACACTATGAGGTCATAGCATCCTAGGATTATGCTGCCACTGTAATAGGAGAGATAACTTTTTTAAGATTTCAAGAACTAGCAAAATAGAAGGGAATAAATATGCTATTTTAATCAAACAGTTATTTGCTGAGCACCCTGTGGATGTCAGGTTCTCTTTCCAGCACCAGGCCCATGCAGAAGATCCTTGGCCAGGGGCAGTGGCTCATGCCTGTAATCCTAGCACTCTGAGAGGCTGAGGAGGGCAGAGTGCTCGAATTCAGGAGTTTGAGACCTGCCTGAGCAAAATTGAGACCCTGTCTCTACTAAAATAGAAAAACTAGCTGGGCGTGATGGGAGGTACCTGTAGTCATAGCTACTGGGGAGGCTGAGGTAAGAGGATCTCTTGAACCCAACAGTTTGAGGTTGCTGTGAGCTATGATGATGCCAGGGCACTCTACCCAGGGGGAGGGAGTGAGACTGTCTCAAAAACCAAAACAAAACAAAACAGATCCTTGCTGTTATGGAGCTTACCTTCTAACATTGAATGGCATTTCATTGATAGGTAGGGGGAAAGTGTGGAGATACTTTGAGTTTGAAAATATCATGAAATACAGGCTAGAGAGAAAAAAAAAAACCAATCTGATTTTAAGATGCTTGATGGGAGGCAATCGGACCCTGTGAACTGAGGACTAAGTAGAAAGAAAAAATGACTTTTGTTGCAACCAGTTTTTCCTCTCCCTCTTCCTGAACCTGCAATTTGGGCTATAAAAATATGGTTGTTTTGTCAGTCAGTAAACCAGGAACAATTTAGGTGGCATTAATTTAATGAGTTTGTTACCAGGCTGTTAGAGAAATCAATAAACGTTTACATTCTATCCCCTGAGGTGGCTTACTGCCACCATTAGTTATTCTGTTGGCCCTGAAAATGTTAAAAAGGTGTGGTGAACAGAAACATTTTACTTGTGCAATTAGAAATAGTTTGTACTCTGTAACTTTAGGACTTGCTAAAGTTGTGAAGTATTTGGTTGTCTTTGCTTTTTGATTTGTAGTTTTGTCTTTGTGGTAAGTTACTAAGTTGTACTGTATGGGTATAAAGACCTCTCCTGTCACAATACAATCAGGCTTATCACCCTGGATAAGGACATGCTATTGTTCTTACAGAATGTCCGGCCTTCTCCAACGTCCCAGTGGACTATTCCAAATAGTTTCACTTTACAAAATCAACTCACTCTCCTGTTTATGGTGAAAGTAGCTTCATGCTGAGAAACACTAAAACTTTGTAGTGGTTTTATTTGAGCATCTGAAGAGATGTGCTCCTCTTGGAGAGAGGAGTCTATCTTGTCATTCTGTTGGGAAGAAAAAAATAACAAGTTTTCTTTTCTTTTTTTTTTTAATTACAAAAGCAATGTGTCCTTTACAGAAAAATCAAGTAAAATTAAGCAGGAAAAAAAATCACCCATAATTCTACCAATCACTTAAAGATTTTAAAAATCAACTCTTGGTGTTTATTGGTCCAGTCTTGGAACCATATGGTACATAGTGTTTTGTGATTTGTCTCTTCGCCTCCTTAATAACCTTCGCCTTGTCGCCTATTTCTTAACAACTGTGTAAATGTGAGGTTTATAACTGACTTTATACAAGGGCATGGTAGTCAGAAGAAAATTTTTATTTTCTTATTAACATCATTGGGCTCATCCCTTCAGTCGTTCTCTAAATCTCTAAGTGACCTCTGACCAACAGGATTCGGTATCTGCGCACTGCCCGGGGTAGGATCGCCTGGGCTTCCTGCCACCCGCATCGCAGAAGGACCCACTGCCGGCCACAGTCCCCTGTCGGAGCCACACCTCGGTTTCCCGCTGGGAAGGCAAGCTGCAGACCCCAGGGGCCACAACCCACAGGGTTCCACGTCCTCCCCTACATCCCGTTTATACAGCAGAGCCTGAGTTAAGGGGTGGCCGGGGTCACCTTGCGCCCCTTCTTTCCACAACATTTGGGCCGGCGCTTCGCCTCCCCTGGCGGACCGTCCCCGCATTCCACCGCGGGGCAGAGACCCGCGATGTTCCTGGGAGCGAAGGTGCCGGCCCAGCCCGGTGCTGCGCGCCGCGGAGCCGCGCGGGGCCGCGCCGTCCCCGAGTGATGACGCGCTTCCTGCCCTCCCGGCGCTCGCGGGCCGTGCGCTCGCGCTCGCTCTCGGCTCTTGTTCCGCGCCCGGAGCCAGCGGCGGCGGCAGCGGCTGAGGCGGCTGCAGGAGCGGAGCGGGCGCCCGGCGCGCGGGGGGACGCCGGCTGCACTCCCGGCAGGCGCTCTGCAATGAGACAGTAAATGCATCCCCCGGTAAGGCGCACGGCTCACTCGGGTTTTTCTCCTCCTCCAGCTGCATGCACGTTGCATGAATTTCTCGTGTCTTTTCTCTCCCCTCTCCAGAAGGAAAATGTGGGTGGTTTTTTCCTCCCTTTTGCTTCTTGTGAGTGATGCCAATGCAGAAAAACCCCGCAAAGCTCCCAGATTTAATGGTCTAGAAGGGCTTTTTGCAGGAAAATAAAGATAAAATGAAATTAATGCACCTGTCTATTGCACATGTATGTTTCACCGCGCTGGACCCGGGCGCAGCGGTTTGCAAACAGCCTCACAGCCGGCGCCCGAGAGCAGATTACCGGCCGTGGGCAGCCGGCCCCCTCGGGGGCTCCTGCTGGGTTTCCGGTAACTGGGCTTTGAAAAGCGGCCCCGCCTGTATGGAGTGTCCCCTCGACCCTGGCAGGGCCCCCGTGCCAAGAGAGTTGGCGCGGGCGGAGCGGCTTCATTCCAGCACTGGCCGCCCGGACTCCAGCGCCACTTTGCAAAGAAGTCTCCCGCCGAGGCTCTGGGCAAAGACAGCCCGTTGGTGCGGAGCCCCTTCACCAGCGCCGGACTCTCAGACCTGCCGATCCCACGACTCCCCCGTACTTGGCAATCTCGCCACCGCAAACTGCTGCGGGCTGAGAGATGGGACCAGCGCCTGGCCGAGAGCGAAGCCAGGATTTGGAGTCAGTGCGGCTGGCTTCCCACTGACCGAGAGGCTCTCTCTCCTAACCCGGCCCTGCGCGCTGAAATTTCGCGCCCACTGGGAGCTGGAGGGACCTGGATACTGGCATTTCGGGATCCCTGAGGGGACTGAGGAACGACTTTCGAGGGCGCCATATTTTCAGTGGGTCTAGGCTGAGGAGGGGAGGGGGCGAGCAGTGTCTGGGCCCGGGGCTAGCGCAGCGCCGGGCTAGGGGGTTAAGAGCTACTGTCGCCGAGAAAGTTTGCACGCCGAGGTAGACGCGGAGGCTGCCGCGCAAGGAGCGCAAGACAGCTGTCCCCGCAAGGGCGCACTGGCTGCAGCGTGTCGCCAGGCGGGCCCGGCGGGGCGTAGGGCCGAGAGCCGCGGTCCAGGACAACGTGCTCGGCTTGCCGCCTTTCCCTGTCCCGCGGAGACGCAGCGATCAGGCTCTGAGGCACAGGGAACACGCCCCTCTTCCCCGCAGCTACGGCTGTTCAGGCACTCCGCCGGGGCTGTGCGCTTGGCGGCGTCCCCGGGCTGGGCGCCGGGTGTAGAGCATTTTCCTGGCGCCAGGGCTCGCGTGAGAGCTCTGCGGGGCGCAGGAGCTCACTCTGTGGGGGAGAGGAGGCCCCCTGGTTCCAGCATCTGGGCAACGGCCTGGTTTATGGTCGCCCCGAGGCCGCCTACCATTCTGAGCCTCCAGTGGTCTCCTTGGCTTTGGTGGCGATAGCAGTAGCGCCCGCGGCTGCGTGCTCGGCTCTCGCCGCAATTCCAGCTTGTGGAGACTGGGGAAGGGAGGCGTTTCCAGAAGTTGAGGCTTCCGTGACGCGTGGGGAAACTTAGATTCTTGCTGCCCGTGAAGAACCAGGATGAATTGGGTGAGAGTCCCTGCGTCTTCTGGTGAAAACTAACCTCGGGTTATTTCCAGAAGATGAGAGAGCAATGAGCTGAATTGTTGGTGTAGTCAAAGACACAGTTAAAAGGCAGGAGGGTAGGGCTGCTATCCTGGAGAAATGGACCCAGAAATACACGTAAATTATTCTGGTACTGTAAGTACTACTTACTTTTGCTTCTAGTATCACCTGGATGTGTTGAATTGTGGCATTCGTCAGGTTGCACACTGCCCTCCCTTCTCCAGATCTTGGAGGCGGCGATTTCACAGAAATTGGGTGGTGAGGACTCTTTGCTTTGAAATGGATTGTGACCTCTGCTTTGTGAAGGGGCAGGGAACTTAGTCAGCTGAGTGCAGCAGGAATGTGCCAGGTTTTCTCTTTGGTGTGCTAATGAAACGATGTCACAGTGTTGAGGTTATGTCAGCACTTCGGGTCTTCATCATCGATTGGAGAGGCTGGAAGAGACCCACAAAACCCATAAACTCCTGGATTAAATGTGAGGTGGAGAGGGGAAGGGCTCACATCTCGGAGATGCGCTCTCTGAAGTATTAGGCTGCTCATTCCCGCATTCACTTCATTAAGTATCTCCAAAAGTGCCTCCTCGGTGGATGTCAGCCATCAGTTTTCAAGATTCTAACTTCCTTGGAGGCTTATTTGGGACTTCTATGTAAAAACTGAGGTGGGTGTGACAAGTGGCCTTAGAAGGGATAATAGCAGAAATGCAAAGTAGTTTTTTTTTCTATTGAGCATTAGAATCATGGAAAACATCCAGAACCCAAGACACATTTCTCTAAAATTAGCATAGCTGATTTAGAAAAGAAATCACTTGCAGAAAGGCTCCATCTGGTTTGTAAAGTTTCCAGTCTTGGAGGTGGTATATTAATCACAGAAACATAGGTCACTTCAGATTGGGGAAGCCAGTGGCTTCTTTCTGCCTTCCTACTCATTTAAGGTACCAAGGAGATACCAAAGAGTTACTAGAATCTCCGATTTGGGAATTGATCAAACTCCAAAGAGAAAGTGAACTTGAAAAAACTCAACACTCTGGAATGAGTTACTGGGGATTATCTGTACAGGCATAGGCTGTATGTGTGTTTTGAATTTACCTACAGCTGACTTGTTCAGGTTTTTAAAAACACTGTTCCCTAGAATATTTTTAAGTTAGGGCTTAGAAGTAGAGATGATGTGTGTGCCCGCGCGTGGGTGCATAGGCTATTCTCTAGTCCCATTTTTTTTTCCTTTTCTCTAAATTATACAGCTTTCTTCCCTGCTCTCTTACTCTCGGAAATTAGTTCTCAAGAACAGTTAAGTTACAGGTGGTGAACAATGTCAATTTTTGTTGACTATGCTCAGGAAAAAAAAAAACTATACTTCTACAGATGTGTTTATTCATTTTAGTATTATATATCTGCATACATGCCACATATTATGTATATGTTAAACATTATATAATAAAAATCAACTTGGAAAAGAGAAGCTTTATTGCAAACCCTCTAATCTTTATTTCTAACTTTACTACCTTAATATTTATGATTTTTTTAAAAAAATTTTTTATTGAATGATAACTATGTACATTAGTGCACTTCTGGGGTACAGTGTGGAATATTTATGATTTTTATATGTCTTTCAACAAATTGCTTTGTTGCCTCTTGCCTGATTCCTATTATCAATTCATGATCAAAGTTTCTGCATTTTTTTCCTATTAAGATTTTGAAACTTGAAAAGGTTAGAAAATGCTGGGCAGCGCCTGTGGCTCAAAAGGGTCGGGCACCGGTCCTGAAGATGGTGGGTTCAAACCCAGCCCTGGCCAGGGTGTGGGTGGGGTGGGGTGGGGAGGTGGAGGGGGAAAGAAAAGGTTAGGAAACGCCTGTGCGTTTTGGAAGGGTGCCAGGCCATGGTGTGTGTGTGTTGTAGTATGTGTGTGGCATGCTCCGACTTTTGGAATGGTGTCTACGACTTGTGGCCTCTGAAATTATTGCTCCAGAACTTTTTGAGTCATAAGGCTCAAAAAGAGAGCCTTATGGAGATGTTGGGTGGTGTTTGGCCAATACAGGAAGTACTAAAAAAGAGTTAAATAATTCAAAGTTATTTTTATTGGGTACAAAAAATTGTAAAGAAGGGAAAACATAAAAAAGCAGGGCCGGAATTATGGCTTAACATACCCACTGGTGCCTTTTTAATTACAGGACTTTCCCCCCAGAACTTTTTAATCCTATTACTTTTATATTTAACAAGGAGACTAATTAAGGCATAAGCCAAATAGAACTATTACAAATAATGGGGGTAAATGGTGGGTATAACCAGATGTTTTGCCTAACGTTCAAAGAGTTAATGAATCTGAACTCTGTCAAAATTCCCCTGCAGACCTTATATCCCCATTTCCAATAAGCAGGAGATTTTGAAAAGGCAAAACAGTCCTGGGCATGGGTGGGTGGGAACAAAAACACAAAAAGAAATAGACTGCTTAAGGTAGGTCTCTCCAGTGCACTGACCACCCTAACATGTTTGGTTTAGTGGCAGGTGCCACTTGAATGGCTGCTGGTGGACAAGGCTGGGTACAGAATGCTTTGGCTGTGAGAATCTATGTGTCAACAGACATAGTGATGAATTAGGACTGGGCTCATTTGCCCCCGATTTCACAGTGGATTTTCAGAGTCAGTGCCAAGATCATGGTTTTGTTTATCTTTTAACAATTTCATTTCAGTCAAACTAATGCTGTTCTGAAAATGTAAAACAAATAATGAACATTTGTATTTCCTTTTTACTCTTTCAGCTACAGTTTTAACAAGCAGAATTCCCCATGTCTGCTCTTCACTTATTTGGCAAATATTTTGAGGGCTTAATGCGTATTTTATACTAAGAAAATATCCCCTGCCCTTACGCCATACATTGTGTTCCTAGAAGGTGATATTCTTTTGTATTTTCTGTGTCTACTATGGTGTTTTTCAACATTTTTTATCTCACGGCACACTTGAACCTATAGTTAAACTTATGCAATAGACTTAAATTATGTTGATCAAAAAAAAAAGGTAAAAAAAGAATATAGTTTATGGCGTGGCACTTGTAGCTCAGTGGGTAGGGTGCCAGCCACATGCACCGGAGCTGGTGGGTTTGAACCTGGCCCTGGCCTGCTAAACAACAATGACAACTACAACAAAAAAACAGCCAGGTCTTGTGGCTGGTGCCTGTAAGTCCCAGTTACTCAGGAGGCTGAGGCAAGAGAATCACTGAAGCCCAAGAGTTTGAGGTTGCTGTGTGCTATGACGCTATGGCACTCTACTGAGGGTGACAAAGTGAAACTGCCTCAAAACGAACAAACAAAGAGTATACTTACTGTGTTTTGAACTTATTTTGAAAATAATTTAATTAATGATCTATGAAAATTTTCGAGGTACACCTAAGATTCTCCTGTGGTACACTGGTTGAAAAAAATCACTGATCTAGTAGATGGGGTGGAGTAATCAATGTGATTAAATAGTACATGAAGCACGACACTACAGAGGTGATGAAGAAAGCATGTGAACAGCCATTTCCCAGAAGAAAAGATGTTAATGATCAATAAACCGTGGACACAGTTCTTGACCTTGCTAATGGTCAGGAAAATGCAAATTTGAAGAGGTATTAGGGCCAGCATGCTGTGGTGGCTGTTGGTGCCTGTAATCCTAGCACTTTGGGAAGCCAAGGTGGGAGGATCCTTTGAGGTCAGGAGGTCGAGACCAACTTGAGCAAGAGCAAGACCCCATCTCTACTAAAAATAGAAAAATTAGGTAGACTTTGTGTTCGACACCTCAGCTACTGGGGAGGCCGAGGCAGGAGGATGGCTTGAGCTCTGATGATGCCACTGCAGTTTATCCTGGGCAACAGAGCAAGACCCTGTCTTAAAATAATTAGCTTCTGTTTATACAATTGACACACCTTGGAAAGGTTGGTAACATCCTCTGTTAGATGGGGTGGGGGTGAGGCCTGAGAGCAACTCTCAGACTGTGAATTGCTACAACATTTAGGGAAAGCAGATGGTTTCTGTGAAAGTTTGGAGCATGCATGCCACATGACCCAGCAGTCCCGCATTTGGAGCCCTGTCCAAGAGGGAAATAAAAGCATTGGCATGCAGGGATCTCTGTGTGAGGATGTTTATTGTAGGATTTATTGCGGTAAATAAACTAGAAGCAACTTGAATGGCCACTGGAGAAAGACATGGAAGACACACAAACCTTAAGATCATTTTACATTGGCCCGCAAACGGGGAGGCAATTAATTTTCTCCACATACACCTCTGTTGGTTGACTTGTTCAAACACATGGGCTTTTCTATGTGAAAACAAATTTTAAAATTATTTGGTTAATGAATAAGAAACTCACCAGAAACCATTTTGGAAACAAAGGCTGGGAAATATGCTCACCATCTCTGAGGCTTCCTATAGCAGTCTCTTATCTCCTTGGAAGTTAATTATCTTCTAAAATCCTGAGATTTCCCAGCTTTGAGCAAATACCTTCAATGTAAAGGATGGCTTCAGGAGAAGGTGTTTACCTCTGCCCCCAGGAGAGTAGTGAAAATGAAAGCTCAGGAAGGCTCTTACTAGCACTCTCCTTGGTCCTAACTTTCTCTGAGGGAGACTGATGGCTGACCTGGCCAAGATGGGCTTCTGGCAACTGACCTTCCTAAATAGCAGCAGCATCTCTTTACCTGGGTTTTCTCATTTCTCATATCCAGAGAGGAGCAGGTTTTTGATGGCTGTGGGGCATTTGAACCAGCTCTCTTTCTACTCTATCTCTGGCTTAACTGGGTGTTCGACCTGTGCAGTCTTCAACCCAGCGTCTTAAGTGATTTTTGAAATCTCAATAACATTGAGGAGTTCTTATCAATTACGGCCAAAACCAAGCTTTCAAAAGCAGCTGAAACTTCTCTTCCTTTTGAGATAGGGTCCAGACTGGAATGCAGTGGCATCATCATAGCTCACTGCAGACTCCCGGGCTCAAGCAATCCTACCACCTCAGCCTTTTGTGTAGCAGGGACTACAGGTGCCCACCACCACACCTGGCTAATTTTTACTTTTTGTAGAGATGGGGTCTTGCTATTGCCCAGGCAGGTCTTGAACTCCTGGCCTCAAGCAACTCTCTTGCCTCAAGCAACTCTCTTGCCTCTGCCGTCTGAAGTGCTAGGATTTTAAGCACAAGCCACCAGGCCTGGCCTCCATCCACATTTTTAAAAGTATATATTGTGTGACCCTGTGAATCCTCGTGGGAGATCCAGGAACTCTGTAGCAGAAGTCAGGGTTCTGCTGCACAATTTGAAAACCATGCTTGAGATTAGATGGGTGGTTCCCAAACTAAAATGATTCAGAATCACCTACGGGGGGCTTGTTAAACCTAGATTGTAGGGCCTGAGTTTCCAATTCTATAGATCGTGGGTAGCATCTGATAATTTGCATTTTTAACAAATTCCAGGGAGGGGCTGGTCTTGCTGGTCAGGAACCATAGAGGACCACTGGTTTAGAGGAATTAGCTACCCCTGTTTTGCAGATCTTGTATTGTTTCCAGCCAGTCCTCCACCCATTCATGGATGAAGGTCAGTGTCAATCAAGGCAAGTTAATTCTACCAGTTTCAACCCTGTGAAAAATATTCAGGCTATATTAATTATTGTGTGATTCTGTTGTAGGTGTTTAGAATTTAATGATTTTTTTTCTGAGACAGTCTCATTCTCTCACTCTTGATGAAGTATCATGGCATCATCATAGTTCACAGCAACCTCAAACTCCTGAGCTCAAGTCATCCTCCTGCCTCAGCTTCCCAGGTAGCTAGGACTACAGGCACCTGCCACAACACCTGGCTAGTTTTTCTATTTTTAGTAGAGACAGGGTCTCGCTCTTGCTCAGGCTAGTCTTGAATCCCTGATGTCAAGAGTTAGGATTACAAGTGTGAGCCTCTATGCCTGGCCAATTTAGTGATACCTTATAGATTGATGTGTTTCATCAGCAGTGAAAGTCAAGAGTTCATGGGTCTTGTTCTAAATATTCTATAATGGATTCTCATCGGAAAGAGATTGATTTTTTTTTCATCGTGGATGCATATTCAAGATTTGATGTCATTGATTTCTTTTAACAAAATGTTGGCTACATGTGTGGGGTAGTGAGAGTAATATGGTGACCAGATGAGATATGTGACTTAAATTATGTTGTAATCTGATCATGGGGGCATATTATTTTTTAGAGGAAATTAAGTACAATAGCAATTAATTTCAACAAATGTTTATTGCAGTGTCACCAAAGGGGTTAGGTTTCAAATGATACTTATCAGTGACTCATAAATGCCTGCCTGTCCTGTGGGACCCTCGCACGTCTGGATGTCCTTGAGAGGTTTAGATGACCCAATGCTCAGGAAGAGGGCTCCCCAGAAGTCTTTCTCCTCCTTACTGGCCCCCTAATTCTATAGTTCTTTCCCAGACAAACAACTTGTTCTCTTGCTAGCCACTTAGTTTTAGGGCCTTTTGTTTTCTAGTGACTTCACGTTTTAGTTATAAGCAATGCAGAATGGTAGTGCTAGTGGGGTTCAGGAAAGAAAGGAAACTGCCAGGGAGATTTTCATTAGAAGATCATGTTTAAGTGAGGCTTTATAGGATGGGCTGGTCTGCCGTGTTCTCTGACCTGATGGCACATTGGAATCACCTGGGGATTCCTCTGTCCTTGGTTTGGGATGGGTTTTCCAGGTGATTCTAAAGTGCAGTTGGCCTAGAGGACCACTCCTGTATAGTCTCTGGGTCACCTTGCCTTTGAAGGTTTTAGCATCTGGGCTTGGCTCCTGTGGCTCAAGTGGCTAAGGCACCAGCCACATACACCTAAGGTGATGGGTTCAAATCCAGCCTGGGCCTGCCAAACAACAATGACGGCTGCAACCAAAAAATATCCGGGCGTTGTGGTGAGTGCCTGTGGTCCCAGCTACTTGGGAGGCGGAGGCAGGAGACTTGCTTGA
Organism: Galago senegalensis; assembly: GCA_963575145.1. Classification (NCBI taxonomy): domain Eukaryota; kingdom Metazoa; phylum Chordata; class Mammalia; order Primates; family Galagidae; genus Galago; species Galago senegalensis. Next base: position 23,614 of record CAUYTI010017417.1, read on the forward strand.
GCCCACAAGTTGGAGGTTGCTGCGATGCCATGGCAACCTCCAGGGGATAGCTTGAGGCTCCGTCTCAAAAAAAAAAAAAAAGATTTTAGCATCTGGCCCACAGTCCCTCCCCCACCAACCTTTCTGGTGACTTGAATAGCTGCATAGGCTGTTTATCCAACTCCCAACCTCTCCGTGCCCTGACCAACCTCTTTCAGTTATTTTTTTCCTCTGCCCTGCCATCCCTCCCACGATTGTCTCTAGCCCACTGGTTCTCAGTGGTTTTGTCACTAGGAGGATACATGGCAATGTCTAGAGACACTCTTAACTGTCACCACTTGGGGGATGGGGGTGCTGTGGCATCTAGTGAGGCCAGGGATGCTTCTGAATGTCCTACACAGCAAAGAATTATGTGGAAACCAAAATGTCACTCGTTCTAAGGTCAAGAACTTTTGCCCTGGCCTCTTTGAAGGTTTTAAATTCCCAAGCCACAGGAGAAATACATCTGTCTTATAATGACCCAATACAAACACGCAACTGAAACAAAAATTTCACAAGACAGTCTCTTCTCTTCCTAGGTGTTATGTCCTCTCATACTTTCTATTGTTGGGTTATAAAAAGGTGCTGGTCCTGACACTCTAAATTGATTTCACTACCCAGTAAACTTGAAACCCATCATTTGAAAAACAAGGTTGTGGACCTTGTCATCACCAGTAACTGTCCCTCCAGCAGAATCTAGACAAGGCTTCCAGTCTGAGCCTCTTTTCTGTTTCTTCTTGTTCCCTCTAGTACCCAGTTCCCCTGCCCCGGTGGCCCCTTCTTTGTCATTGTCCATCACCCCTCTGTTGTCCTCCTTACTCTGTACCCGGCTCAGCTACTTACATACATCCTCAGGAACATCCCACCCGTGGTTAAACCCACCCTCTGCTCACCCTGCTCCAGCTCCAGGCTGATGAACCTTGGCTGGAGCAGACACAGCCATCTGCATCACTTCACTTTGATTTGTGACCACAGACCCCCCCAAGGGGACTCATGACACTTCTGGTCTGTTGTGCTTTTGGACCCACGTCACTCTCAGCTGAAGGCCTAGCTTATTTTGCTGCAACAGGAAGCAATTAGAAACTGGTTTCCTAATAACCAGTAACCTGTCAGCCAGTGCCCTAAAACCACCTGTGCATCGTGACCGTGTGTGCACTGGATCCTGTCTTCTCGGCTTTCATGCGGGTGTCTCCTTTCTGCGTCATCATTTGCACCACTCTGATGGATAATTGTCGTCAGAAACCCACTGTCGTCGCTTCCTTATCTTAAAGAAAAAAGGGGCAGCAGCAAGAACACTCGTTTGACCCTGTGTGCTAGTCCGCTGTTCTCCCATTTCTCTACGCTCCCTGCATAGTGAACATATTTGAAAGAATTCTACTGACACCACTTCCTCCCCCACCCTTCCTTCTTGAACATGCTGTAGTCGTCTTTTTTGCCCCATTCCTTCACTGAAACCAAGTTTCTTACGGTACCAGCAGTATCCACGTGGCCAATCCAGTGGCTGATTCTTGGTTGTCATCTCCTGCAGTCCATCCCCCCAGCCCCCCACACGCATTTCAGTCAGCTCATTGCTCTCTCTTTGGAACACTTTTTCACCTGGTTTCCCTGTCACAACCCTCACCTGGTTCTGCTATTCTCTGGCCTCTCGAGCTTTCCTGGTGGATCTTATTTTCCTGGCTTCTGAAAGTTGGAGGCAATTTCTCCCCCTTCCTTTAGGAATCTGCTGCAGTATCAGCCCTTGACAGGTCACACGGGCATCCCCTGACCCCCACCTCTTAAGCCTCTTCTTTGTTTTCACATCATTTATTATTCCTTGATATTATATACATGACTTAATTGTCTATCTCGTGGCATGCAGAATATAAGCTCTAGAAGAGAAATAATCTCAGCCACTATACCCCCCAAGTGCCTAGAACAGTGCCTGGCACATAGTAGGTACTTAACAAAATGTTTTTTCTTTTTTTGAGACAGGGTCTCACTCCGTCACCGTGGGTAAAGTGCCATGGCATTATAACTCATAGCAATGTCAAACTCTTGGGCTCAAGTGATCCTTCTGCCTGAGCTGCCATAGTAGCTAGGATCACAGGCTCTTGCCACTCCACCCAGCTAGTTTTTCCTGTTTTTCATAGAGATGGTTCTTACACTTGTTGGTCTTGAACTCCTGAGCTCTGGGAATCCGCCTGCTTTGGCCTCCCACAGTGCCAGGATTACTGGTATGAGCCTGACCTCTTTTTTTTTTTTCTTTTTGAGATAGTCTCACTCTGTTGCCTGGCTAGAGTGCCATGGTATCAGCCTAGCTCACGGCAAACTCAAACTCCTGGGTTCAAATGATTCTCCTGCCTTAACCTCCTGAATAGTTGGAACTATAGGTACCTGACGTAATACCCAGATGATTTTTTTTATTTTTTGTAGAGACAGGCTGGTCTTCAACTCCTGAGCTCAAGGGATCCTCCTGCCTCCTCCCACAGTGCTAGAATTACAGGCATGAGCCTCTGTGCCCGGCCCCTTCACAAAATTCTTAATAATTGATGAAAGCAACCTACTGGTTAGAGATTAACCTTGGATGAGGAGAAATAAATCTTTTCTAGATTTGAGCTATAGAAGAGCATAATGTTGAGGTGGGAAAGCTGTGTCTTGTGGTGCATTCTTAGATCCTGTGCTGAGAGTTAGGGGTTCAAGTGTTGAATGAAGGAGGCACTTCCTCCTCACAGACTTGTTTTTTTTTTTTTTTTTTTTTGAGACAGAGCCTCAAGCTATCCCCCTGGCTAGAGTGCCATGGCCTCACAGCTCACAGCAACCTCCAACTCCTGCGCTCAAGCGAGTCTCCTGCCTCAGCCTCTCAAGTAGCTGGGACTACAGGCGCCAGCCCTTTTTTGGTTGCAGCCGTCATTGTTGTTTGGCGGGCCCTGGCTGGGGATTTGAACCCACCACCTTAGGTGTACGTGGCTGGCGCCTTAGCCGATTGAGCCACAGGCGCCGAGCCACCTCACAGACTTGTTGAGTGATAGAAGACCCCTGTGGGGGACAGCTTGCCAGATGAACGGTTGCGACTCTCTCTCTCTGAAGCAGGCACTTAAGCAGTCTACGTGGTAACTTTTGTCACTGGGTTGAACTGACTTGTGTGAAGTGTTTATCGTTGACCTTCTTGTTCTGGTGATGCACTTGATCACCCGGAGTGATGGCTCCCTCTTCTTACAGGCGTTAGAGCTCAGGGAGGGTAGACAGGTGGGGGTGTTCTGTGCTTCCTGTCTGTGTGGCTCTCTCAAGCACCCAGGTTAAAGAGCCCTGAGCTTTTCATGTTTAAATCAAAGCTCCTCTCTTTCTGTTTGCATTGCTTCCAGACTGTTTAATTACTTGGCACCTGCATCTAGGACCTAGTTTGATGTGAGGCTACTTCCCAAGTGTGGCCCGAGGTCACGCATGGCAAATCTTTGAAGGGAGCTTGGATTATTCCTGGGTTTGAGAGATTACATTGAGAGCACTGTAAGAGGCTTAATTTTCTCCTTGAAGGGCTCTCTTCTGGGCGCAGCACCTGTCACTCCTGGGCCCTCCCCACTGGGTTAAAGGAGCTCACTCTGTGGGTAGGATGTCAGCCAGCCCAAGGCAGTCTGGGTGGGGTACAGCCCCAGAGAAGATGGGTTTAATACACCCAAGAAGAAAGGGCAGATGTCTTTGTGGGACATCTTAGTGATTTGCAGGAAGTTTATTTTTATCAGTATTTCTTTTTTTAACAAAAGGTGATCTGAATGGTTCTAGGTTGGCTTCTCCCTTTGACCAGGAGAGAACTTGGGCCAAGAAGGGTGTGACTCTTGGCAGAGGTGGCACTGGAACCCACTTTCCTACCCTATCAGACACCTTTTTCTTTGGTATGTACCTTTTCTGTGGTATGTGCCCTTGGACCTTGCCTTTCATTCAGAGTGGTGGTTCCTGGCCCTGGGCGTGCATTAGAATTGCTTGGGAAGCTTGTAAAAAATGCTGATTCCTAAACTCCACTAACTCACTGGCTTGAACCCTGGAGGATGGGCCCAGAACCACAGTGAGGTTTCCAGGAAGGCTTGCCAAGAAGGGTTGTATGGAGTATAGGCAGCCAGGGGGCTGGGGACAGGCACCCTGCTGATGTCTGGGCCTGGCACACCACACAGATATGACTCCTCCCCAATGCAGGACATCTCAACTAGGACACAGTTGACTCCTCAACTCTCCAGCACGCCCTAGGCTACGATAGACTCTGTAGGGGTTCCATTTTAAATGTGTATAGAAAGGGCTTTTTATTTTCTATGGACAAATTTGATTTTCTGGCATTTCCCCCATTTGTTTTGTCCTACCTATGTGAGGGTGAAAGCTGCCTTTAGTTTGAGAAAATCACCTCCCCAGGGCTTCTGTGAATCTCTTCAAATAGGGTCCCTAGGTGAGTGATGAGGTGGCCCAGGATGGGGTTAGGATCTAACCTGCTCTTAGACAGGCTGGTGGGGAACCAGAGCTGACCTGAATGCTGCTTGGTTGGCAGGAGACAGGGTGTGAGCTGGCTGTGCAGAGATGGACTGTGACAGTTGTCAAATCATTTGCTAGTTCTTGGTGATGAACTTGGGTGCTCTGATTTCGTGACAGGTGCTCCAGGCTGGACACTGCCCCACGACCTGGCTCTCTGATGAACCTCATAGGTGTCTGTATGGAGCTTTTGAATGTACCTGGGGAAGATACTAGAACACTAGCTCCTGGGCACTCTGAGGGCCAAGTGTCCCTTACCACAGTGATAGGAGAAGGGCATTTACCTCTTGAGTTGGAAGGTAACAGGTTGTATAAGGTTGCTAGGTTGTCGTAATAAAGTATCACAAACTTGGTTCTTAAAGAACAGAAATGTGTTTTCTCAGTTCTGGAAGAAGTGATGTTTAAAAGCAAAGGTTGGTTCCTTCAGAGGACTGTGAGGAGGAATCCGCTCCTTTCTGCTTTCTTGTAGATAGCCATCTTCTCTCTGTTTCTGTGTCCAAATTTCCCCTTCTTATAAGGACACTGGTCATACTGGATTAAAGGCCACCCTGAGGATCTAATTTCAAATCGATTATCTCTGTAAATAAGTTATGCTCTGGGGGCTTGGGATAATGATAAGACTTCAGCATATCATTTTTCAGGGGACACAATTCAACCCATACACAGATTGCCAAACTGACTTCTGTCTCAGAATCTGAAGTTGGATGCTTGTTAGTAAAGTCACCCTTGTTAGTGAAGTCCCCAGAGACCCTAGTCCTTAATTATGGAATTCTGCACCTGCTGGTTTGATTGATCTGTGCTTGGCCCTTTACATTTTATTAAGGCTTTGCACGTTCATTACCTTCCTAACCCTTGAGGCAGGTATTATTTGAGGAAGTTGAGGTATAGTAAGGGTTTGGATTTGGGGGTGTCCAACTTGTAACCCGCGGGCTGCATACAGATTGAGGACTATTTTGCTTAGCTTTGGTGTCGGATATTGTGAAAAGTATGCTCGGACCTTTTCTTTTGCTTATCAGCTTTCATTAGTGTTTGCAGATTTAATGTGTGGCCCAACTCCTCTTCTTCCAGTGTGTGGCAGAAAAGAAAAGAGACTGGACACCCCTAGTGGATACTGGCTAAGTGACCAAGTCCGGATCTTCTACTCCATAGCATAGGTTTTACCTTTAACACCAGTAAGTCTCAAACCTTGATATGCATGAAAGTTCCCCGGGCAACTCATTGAACATACAGATTTTGCAGCAGTGGTTCTCAACCTGTGGGTCGTGACCCCTTTTTAACAATGGAAATACATTGTGGCATTAGGAAGGTTGAGAACCACTGTTCTGGAGGCTCTGCGGAATACTTCTGAATTAGAAGCTGAAGTGGGAATTATCAACTCTGTATTTTTATTGTTTCCCCTGGAGGTTTTGTTGCACTATGTAAAGTGAGAACCAGTGTGCTCTATCAGGAAGCATAATATTTTAGAGGGAAAATGCCACTCCCCCCCCCCCAAGTTCTCATTTGAGTTTTTGTCAGCTGGCTTGCATGAGAGACCAGGAGCATCAAAGAAAGGAGCTTACTGGGTTTTGGGGGGAAGGGAGGAGGGGTTACAAACCTTAGAGCCGAAGGTGATTGGTTTCTTGTATAGTACTGTACTACCATACTGAGGGGCAGGGTCTCAGCCCTTTGGCTGCCTACGTTGTGCTGATTGTCCCTCAGCCACTGGAAAAATAAATCTGGCTTGAACTTCTTGCGTTACACAGATGCACCTTGCACCACCCTGGGCTGGTGGGTGGGAGATCGATTGAGAGGCTCTGGCAACAAACAAGTCACTTTGTGCTTGATCAAAGCAAAAATAAAACTAGCAAGAGGATAAAGCATTAAAAAATTGTGATTATTAAGAGTATTTATTGTTATAAAATGTGTTCATATTAACTAAGCAGTGTTAAAGCATGCAAACTACAGAAGAATCCCTGGGAGAAATTTTTAACATTTGGATTCCTGAGCAGCACCCCATGGATTTTCTTAGCAGGTCCAAAGTGGGACCCAGCAGTAGAGCTGCTGGTCAGGGGACCACATTTAGAGCAGGCAACCCAATATTAGTGGAACATTGTGTCACTGTGCAATTCATCTGATGATATTGCAATGACTGTCTCTTTGAATAGTGAAACTATTTCTAAACCTTGGCCGTTATTAGCCTGTGGATTATAACCCATACTCAGGACCTATATCTAAGTTGTTTCACCATCTTAACTTTATTCTAGTGATCACATAACAAAATACATGTTCTTTTCACTAGGAGGATGTTTCTTAGAATGTGGCCTTTGGGTTGCCACCGTTGGAATTATCTAGAATTAAGGGGAAGCATTGTAGTTGCCCAGTCCCCAGAGATTCTAATTTGGTAGTCTGTCCGTGGCCCAAGAACTTGTAGTTTTCGTAAATAGAAAATTCTTGGGTATACATATACTGAAGTTTGAGTGTCACTGAACTAGGACTTGGAAATCAGTTCTGCATCATGCCAGAAGTTAGTCGGTTCCCCTTTTCTGTCTTGTGGTGCTTTTGACCCTCATTCTGCAGCAGAGATGACACTGCCCCTTTCATTTTAATTTTTTAATTTTATTTATTTTTTTAAATTAAATCATAGCAGTGTACATTAATACTATCATGGGGTACCCCTCTCATTTTTTATATAAGCTTAATTCCTTTTAAGATCGTCTTAAAACAAAAAAAGTTATTTTTTAAGATTTATCCTAGGCAGATTTTAAGATTTGTCCTAGGCAAATTCTTTTGGAGTATTGATAGAATGTGAAACATCTTAGAGATTTTTGGAGGTAATTCAAGGAGGCTTTGTGGTTTTAAACTCTTCAGGTAGTTAAGAATGACCATAGCAGAAATATGTTTATATTCTTGGACTCTGTGTGCATATTTGGAAAATTGGTAAATGCTTTCAGATGGGAAGGGGGAGGGCTGGGAGGTGGTTCTCTCTCTCTCTCTCACTAGCAACAGACTCCGTTTTGTTGACCAATACGATAGAGCTTGTAGTCTATGCTCCTCATTTTGCAGATGTTTCTGCAGATTGATTATTTCCCCCCCTGGAGAGAAGGTGTTTGGTTCTATATTCTTCCTTCTGGCAGAATGGGGACCTTTACTTTTAGAAAGGGGAAGTGAAATTGATTCTGTGTCATTGGGTCACATATGCCCACATCACTTTATATAATGTATTCTTGAAAAGTTAGAGATAAATAAACTACTTTAAAAACTGCAGCGAGATCTGCATGTTTTTGCCAACATTTATTGAACTGAATATCTACAAAGGGTACATTTTACTGTACATGATAATACTTTAAAAAACCTGATTAAAAACATGTATCAGGGGAACTTGTCACTTTAGCCATACTTTCTAAAAAATATTAGTTTGCTTGTAAAGATGCCTTTTGTGAAGCAAATGTTCTCCCTGGGATCTTCTGTGTCAGACTTGTTTGAAAACTGTCCTGTGATCCCATCCTCGTTGCCAAAAACAAAGCAAAACTATCCTGTGTGCATTGTCTCAGTTAGTGCTCAGCGGGGTGGGCAGAGCAGAAGAGCTTCAGGGATGCTGAGGGTAGACTTGGCTTATCATCCGTAACTCTTAATCATTTCCTTCTCAGAACCACATCTGGCACATGGTGGCTGGTCACAAAAGTTTGGGAGATAAATGAAACCATCATACTGATGAAGAAACTGAGGTATAGAGAAGCTAAGGGGCTTATTCACATGTGGTAAGCTGGCAGAAGTGGGAGAAGAGGCCTTTCAAATCTTCTGCTTTACAAGTGCCAGTGCCCATTCACTGCGTATTCTCCAACTTAGGTTTTTTACATTGGTGCTGCTTAAGTTGAGAATCTCTTAAACCAGGGTGCACCTGTATGCTTGCTGTCGCTTTGGAAGAAGCCTGTTCTTGTGGAGGAGCCCTGGCTTTGGAGTCATTTATCAACTTGGCAACTATTTGGAAGTACATGGTGGGTATATCTGGAACAAAACCGACCTGAGCCCTGTCCTCCTGGATAGCACCGTCTGGAATGGTATTTGTGGCAAGAGGCATTAATACAAATCAGGAGAGCGATGAGTGTTGCAAAAGCTCACAGGTATGTTGAGGTGGGCGCCTGCCACACCGTGACCATCATTTATAGTGTTACCTTGGGCCAGTCCCCTAATCTCTGTCAGCCTCAGTTTCTCATCAGTAGAATGAGTACATCATCCCTGTGTTAGGGACCTGTTGCACGGATTCAGTAGATGAAAGATGTAAAGCAGACTTTGTGTGTCTCAGGGTACATGGAAGTTAAGTGTAGTTCCTTCTTAGAAAGGGTCCGTATATAGATGTCTGTGTTTTTTGTCTTGGTGTTGTATTGGGCCTTGTAGACAACCTCAGGACGGTAGTTTTTTTTTTTTTTTTTCCTCTCTTTTGGATCTTTTTTTTGGAGATAGAGTCTTAGTCTGTTGCTCAGGCTAGAGTGCCATGGTGTCAGCCTGGCTCACAGTGACCTCAAATTCTTGGTTGCCAGAGATCCTTTTGCCTCAGCCTCCCAAGTAGGTAGGACCACAGATGCCCACCACAGTGCCTGACTAGTTCTTTTTATTTTTAGTAGAGACGAGGTCTTGTTCTTGTTCAGGCTGGTATCGGACTCTTGAGATCAAGGGACCCTCCAGTCTCAGTCTCCCAGAGTGCTAGGATGACAGGTGTGAGTTTCCATGTCTGGCCTATTTGGGGTCATCTTAAAAGCAACGGGGAGATACTAGAGCAGTGGTTCTCACCCTTCCTAATGCCTCCTAATGCTGCGATCCTTTAATATATTTCCTCATGTTGTGGTGACTCCCAACCATAAAATTATTTTCATTGCTACTTCATAACTAATTTAGCTACTGTTAATGAATCGTAATGTAAGTATCTGATATGCAGGATGTATTTTCATTGTTAGAAAGGGGTTGCGACCCACAGGCAGAACCACAAAGCGGAGAACCAGAGGGTTCTCCTGGTTGGTTTTGTTCGTTGACTAATGAGGTTGAGGTTGGAGCAGAGCTTTCTAGTCAGAGAGCTGAGTTATGCTTACAGGTGAGCTGGGAAAGTGAGTGATGCCTGTAGTCCTTCCTCAGTCTCTGTAGAGCTGCCAGGACTCAGGCCCTATGGATACAATCATTTTCTAAAAGTGCCAGGACTTAGAAAAGTTTGGGAGATTGTTCACTTCCTTCGGTGTGCTCAGGGTACCTCTCGGTTGTGTGGGAGAGGGATGTGGATGAGCTAGTGTAGGGTTTCCCGCACTTCTCTGAATGGAAGACTCACCAGCCAGGTGTGCTCTGTCGTATTTAACAGTTCACCTGATCTGAGTCATACCAGGGACCTTTGGGTAACACTGGCTTAGATCAGAAATCCCTCTGGTCTTGCTATTTAAAGTTTGTCTATAGGGGTGGCTCCTGTGGCTCAAAGGAGTAGGGCGCCGGCTCCATATGCCAGAGGTGGTGGGTTCAAACCCAGCCCCGGCCAAAAGCTGCAAAAAAACTACTCTAACCATTAAAGTTCGTCTGTGGACGAGCAACAACAGCATCCCCTGGATACTTGTTGGTAATGCAGAGTCTTAGGTTTCACCCAGACCTACTAACTCCGAATCTGCATTTTAATCAGATCCTGAGATGAACTTGATTGCATACTAAATTTGGCTAAGAGCTTATCTAGAGGACGGGGACACCTGTCAACATTTTAAACCAGGGACATGATGGTTAAAAAAAATGTCTGATAACCTCTGGCTCAAACTGAGAGCTGTGCTTGCATCCTCTGACCCTGTGGGTCTCGCTGACCCTTAGAGTCTACCTGTCCTCCTGTTAATGGCACGTCTGGAAGAGGGATGTCTGGCCCGGGAGGGTGTGTTGCCTGGCGTGGCTGGGACCACCCAAGTGCATCATAATTCTTGGTGTTCATTAACTCTATTAGGACACCTTCCTCTTGTCCCTGGGAGAAGACTTAGATACACACGTAAAAGCCAGAAGCTTGAGTTTTTGAAGACCTAGGGAGGGTTGGATCATACCAGTGGTGGGTCCCTGAAAAGTTGTTTTATTTCTGTCCAAGGACTGAATGAGATGGAGTACACGTTTCCTAACGCTCCCCTGCTCTCTTAAATCCTTTCTCCAAGCATAATGTCAAAGAAAATACCCTGCAAGGCACTTGCCAAATGGCTTGAAATAAGCGTCCATGCACATTTCGGAAAAGACAATTAGAAGCTTATTTGAGGAACTAAAGGCCTGCTGTGCTAGACATTAGTCGGAGAGAGCTTAGTGCCAATTTGGGAAACTCTCCTGGGGACCACTTCTCATCACAGTCCCTGCCTGGAGAAGCTGAGCTAGGAACGTGGAGAGCCCGCCAGGCTTGGGAGAGCCGAGGACAGGGAGAAGGGAGCGAGGCGCCTCAGAGAGAAGAGAACAATGCCCATGTCTCCTCCAAGGAGAATCGAAATCTTTGCAGATAAAATCAAGCGGAAAAAGGAAGTCATTATAAATTCATCAACACTTGAATCATATTACTAGTTAGCACTGGTGGCCTAGCCTGGAAGGCTCTTTATAAAACTGAGCTCTAGCAAGGTTAGGGCTCTGCCCAAGGTCACACAGCATATTAGCAGGAAAGCCTGCTCAGGATCCAGGGATCTTAGTCTTATGCACTGCCTCCTGTGCTCTGCTGCTTTCTGTCTGGACAGAAGATGCTAAGAATGTAAAATTACAGTGATTGGATCCAGATGTGTTGGCCCTAGTCCCACTTTTGAACTAACATAGTGGGTTTTATTTTTTTTAAATGAAACAGTATTTTAATCTGATGGTTTTATTTGCTATTCCACCTTATGGGTACAAGGGATAAAGGTCAGGAAAGAAAAATCACAAGCTGGTAAATATCCTCCTCGTTGGGGAGGCTACACCAGGCTGTGTTTCTCTTGGCTTCAGGTACCAGAGAGAGTGACCTACAGGATGGGAAATCTCTGCACTGTAAGTGGCAGGATGTTTGTGTTCAAAGTTGGGGCATGATTTATATGCTCTTGAGAAAGTCTGCAGGGACAGATGCATGTTCTTAAAATTAGCTGGATACAGTGTCCCACACTTGTAAGCTAGCGCTTGGAGTGGCTGAGGCAGGTGGATTGCTTGAGGCCAGTTTAAGACCAGCCTGAGCAACATAGTGAACTCCTCCCAATCTCTGCAAAAAATAGAATAATTAGCCTGATGTTGTGGCCCATGTTGCAGCCCCCATGGAGCAGGGGTCCCAGCTACTCTGGAGGCTGAGATGGGAGGATTGCTTGAGCCCAGGAGCTTGAGGTTACAGTGAACTATGATTTTACCAGTGCACTCCAGCCTGGGCAACAGAACAAGACCCTGCCTAAAAAGAGAGAGAGAGAGAAAGAAATTTTTAAAATCAAACTGTAGAAAGGCTAAAATTTTCTAGTGATTGTTTTAGTTTAAGTAGGGAGTGGGAAGGGGCTCCAGTGCAGGGGCCTGGGGGAAGATGTTACCATTTCTGTGATGAAATGCCAGATTGCTTATGTGCAAAATCTGAAGGCTGTGATGTTTCTGCTCCGCAGTTTAGCAGTATTACACAGTATCTTGGTTAAAAATACTCCATTTTGTTTTTATCTATTAGATTTGAGTTTCGAAGGCAGAAACCAAGCCCTTCATTTCTCTGGCAGCCCAGGGGCATGTTAAATGATTAGAATGGCTGAAGTGGTCAAGGGAGACTTTGCCTTGGGAAGTTGAACTTGAGCTACACGGAATCTTGGGGTCCTTCTATGCAGTGTTGGCTGTCTCAGCCAGGCTGTGACAGCTTCTTAATCATATGTCATATTGGTTGAACTCAATGAACTATTAAGTGAAAAATGCATGGTTTAAAAAAAATACATAATTTGTTGAGAAATGAAATCCTTTTACACTGTAGTAGAAGCAAATCAGGGGTGCCTTAGAGTTTGTTTGTGATTCCGTGCATTGATTTCAGTGCTGGGACACCAGTGTTCTAGGGGAACTGAGTTTGAGAACCACTAAGTCAGTCCAGTGAGAAGCTAGTGTCCTTCCTGTAGTTAGTAGACGAGGTGCTAGGTTCAAAGTGTGGCCCCAGGACCAGCAGCAGCAGCAGGATCACCTGGGAATTTACTGCACAGATTCTCCAGCATCACCCCCCAACCTACTGAATCGTAATCTCTGGGCTGGGGTCTGGGAACTGTGTTTCTTTGGGGTATGGTGAGATTTGAGACCTGTTCTTGTATGGTACTAAGCAACAAAAGGTGTTGGCGTGCACAGTCTGGTGGGTTGGTTCTCAAAGCATTTTGTTTGGGTTGGTTTTCGTTCTGATAACACAGGCCAGATGATGGGGTAAATAAAGTTAAATCTCCATTAGTGCTCAGTAATAATTACTGACAGCCAAGGTCTTGATAGATAGAACTGTTGACCCTACCTCCAATTGAGCTTTGCCCAAAGCTGACTCTGGTTGTGACCTAAGAAAGAGCATGTTTAAGAACTTTTCCTCTCAAGGATGCCTTTTGACAGCTGCATTTCCATTAGGAATAGACAGAGGTGGATGGAGCTTGGGGGGGAAAGGTGAGACAGGGGCCTGCACTGACTCAGGAAAACAAGTTTCTGCTGAGGACACAGAGCAGGGGTGGGGACGTGCATGCTGGGATGGGGATGCTTTTTACCTGTGATTCTGCTGGCTGCGTGATGGCAAAAACATTTGATGAACTTTCTGCTCCTGAAAGGACTTTTTCATTGTAGCAGTTGAACCAGAGTTCTCTGTTTAAGAACCATTTCCGGATGGAGCAAATGTTTCCAGCTCAAACAAGCTACATATTGAGATAGGATTTGTTTTGAGTTTGATGGGAAAGAGGACAGTTGGAAGTATTCATTCATTCAGTTCTTCCTCGGTTATGGGGAAAGACACCAGCAGCGTGAGACAAGGTTCCTGCCCTGATAGGTGGGACCTACAGTCAGGGGCCAGCTACCAGGCTTCCCTGCCACAGTAAGCACAAAGGGTGAGCCTGGGGGGCCCTGTGACCCAGAGGGAGTTAGTTGTTCTCTCCCTGAAATTGGTGGTCTGTGCAGTGTGAAGCTGAGAGGCTGTCAGTAAGCTGTGTTCAGAGATCCAAGTGCCAGCCTTTCTCTGAGTAGTGAGGGTACCCCTCTGCGTCCAGCATGATAACTCACATAATAAATATACCCAATTTTAGTTGAAGATGTAATTGGCTTAAAAATAACTTCAGGGAGGTCAGGTCTGGATGGAGGGTTGGGGCAATTCTAGGAAGAGTGTTCGTGGAAGTATAAACTAAAACCAAAATCTCCTTTCAACTCAGAAAACCTCTCCACAAAGGTAGGAAAGAGAGAACACAATTTTATTATTGAGAAAGCATTAAACCAGGATGTGATGTGCTCCACAGGCAACCTGCTGAAGGGATTGCAGAGAGAGAAAGAAACCTTGCCCTTTGAGATCGCCAAGTAGATACAACCCATTATAGTCATGTTTTCGAGATTAAATTGCTTAAATTTATCAGATCTTTAAAACTAGAGGTAGGTTTGCCATTTAGAGTCAGGTGACAGCTGAAGTCAGGCCCATCTCCTCCCTGGAATATAGTGTTATCTTCTTTGATGTTACAGTTCAAAGAAATGACTCTCAGGTCATTGTGAGAGAGGCATATTTAGCATTTGCCCTGATACTGGCAGCCCTGTCCCTTTGTCCTCATTGAGGGTGACTTGCCTATCTTGGAATTCAGGTGGGTGCTTACAGTAAATAATTATCTCCCCTTGCTGGCCTCAGGAGCATCCTTTGAAGAATGAGGAGTTGGACTAAAGTTCTGTGATCCCAAGATATAGCAGTTCTATTCCCCTCCCATGTCTCCAGCCTGCCGCTTCTCTCCCCCTGCCCAGCACACCCTGGCCAACCGTTGTTGCCACCTGGCTTAGATGTCTTAATAGATCCTCACTTCAGTTAATCAGGTTACAAACCAGCTTTTGGAGCTTCAGCTGGGGAGTGCCTTGGAGATGGAGTTAGGTGTTGGGGTAGCCCTTGGCTAGGTTGCCCCTCTTTCTCTCCTAAGGCAGGAAGGCCTCCAGGATAATTCTACATCTGATAGTTCTCTAATCCTTGCTCCTCTGATCTGGCTCACTGTGCCGCTGTAAGTTAATTAAATCAGTTAATTTGTCTTCCTTCCTGGCTTGTTTGCTTCAACACCTTTGTTTCCCCTTTGCCCTCCAGTCACAATCAGAAGGTGTCTCTCTGGTTTTTTTTTTGTTTTTGTTTTTTTATCAGCTTAGGACATGGTAAGGCTTCAGATGCCTTGTCGACCTTTTTGATCATCTTATGTTTCCTGTAATGCAGCGGTTCTCCACCTGTGGGTTTGCAACCCTTTTAACAATGAAAATACATTGCGGCATTAGGAAGGTTGAGAACCACTGCTCTAGTGGCCAAAGCAGCTCAGAAAAGTCTTTCACCTTGTCCTGGTTAAGGACTCTCCAAGAGACTTTAAGTGACGGTGTTCATATATAGAAATTTCTTCTCAAATGTTGCTTCAATGACTTATCACCCTTCAACTGCTGAATCAGAACCTGGTTTTCCCTGCCAGATCCAGCCTTCCTTGGCATCTGGGTTCTGGAAGAACTGAATGGCGTTCGTAAGGATGTTTGTCAGTGTAGAGAACAGCTCCTGAGAGCGCAGACCCGGGTTGGAGAGATTAAGCACGTGGCTTGACTCTGGCCCACGACAGTGCCAGTGGACCAGGAGGTGTGGAAGTGGCACCACTGGACCAATAATGTGTTCAGTGGGACAAACATGTAAAAACTAGGCCTGTCCAACCTTCCCTTCCCATCCCAACTTTCATATTCAGACCAGCTATGGTTGTGTAAGCGTTTTGGTTTCGTCCCCTCTGGTTCCCTACCTCCTGGCCTGTCGTGATTCTACCCAGTATTTAAGGGAGAGAGGCCACAACATGACTATTCTTTTCCTTACCCCTGGATCCTAATGTGGCCTGGGGAGGAAGGAAGGGTCTCCCTGGGAAATAACCATGGAGTGACTAATCTCAAATTCGATACCTGCTAAATCCACTTTATGTTATGCCACCTAGAAGATGGTGGGGACCAAGTGGGAAAGTGGCTTTTGTATCCTGAGTGCAGTGCTTGGCCCACAGGAGGGGCTCTGGGAATCTGCCTCCGCTCCCGTTGTCCTGGGGAGTCCTCCTCGGTCTTGGTCGAATCCAGCCGACTAGCTCATCCTCAAGACACTATATCTTGGTATAAAATCTAGAATCAAGCACCACCACCACCAATCCCTCATGCTTTTGTCCTTTGAGTTGCCCTCATAACTCTGATGATTAGGATAAGAAAGCATTTGATACGGAGTGATTCGGAAAGAAGAAACCTTAGACCATCTGATAATGGTCGTCACCGGCCAGAGTGGCTGGTAGAACTGCGGAACTGAATTTCTGATTTCGTTTCATTTAAATTTAAAACCAGTGATGGGAAAACTTCTAAATATGTTTGGATTGGGTATGTGAATCAGGTTTCTCAGTTATAAATGTGAAACTGAAATCTAGGTCAAGCATTTCCGATTGAAGAATTGACATCGAGGCTGAGATGTAAAATACAAAGATTTCAAAGCTTTGGCATTAAAAAATGTGAATATCTCATTAATTTTAAAAAATATTTTACATGTTGATAGTATTTTGGATATATTGAGTTACATAAAATATACTACTGAAAGTAGGTATACTTTGAAAAGGTAGCTACTAGAAAATTTCAAATCTCATACATGGCTCCTGTTTTTCTACTGGGCAGTGTTGCCTTAGACCTTGTCAATTCTGCAGTTGGCTTGAAGCCCCTAAGGAAGCTGCCGGTGCCCAGAGTTCCTGGAAAGAGTGGTGCTTTCTGGGGTCTTCCTTACTGGTCTGCTGCCTACATTATGGAGCCGAGCTGGCCACTTACCATACCAAACTGTTGGAGCGCCCTCCAGATTGCAGTATAGTACCTCCTGGGGGCAGGTTGGAGAGAGCGCCTTTTCCCAGGAAGGCTGCCCTGTGCTAGGAAGAAGTCTGTGTTCTTTATTTCTTGACTACCCAAGGGACTGCCACCAAATTCAAGGCCCTAATGGGCTCTGTGCTTCCATTTGGTAACTGTCTCTCTTTGGGAAGGCCGACCTCGCTGTAGATTGTAATTAGACGTAACCTTAGTAGCAGAATGAGTGGAAGCACAGAGCCCTGACACCTGGGTTGGAATCCTGGTTCTGAAACTGCCTCACTGAGAGACACTGGATAACTTCCTCACCTGTGAAACCGGGATAATGATAGGAACTACCTCAGTGGGTTGTGGTGAGATTACTAAGATGTTGCGTTTAGGCACGTACACAGGGGGCCTGGTATACAGTGAGTGCTCACTGACGACTGTCCTTCAGTCCAAAGATGGCAGTGACTGGGATGGTTGTGGGGAGCCCTACACGCCCCACCTGAGGGCTGAGGATGAAGCTTCTCTTAAGGGAAGCAGCTGGCTTTGGGGGTGGCTATAGAAAGGAGAGATGGATGAGAGGCTGAGCGGAGATGTCTTCAGGCAGACTCGGTCCTCCTGTCCTCGAGCCAGGTCTGTAGGGGGCCATGGGAGGCTGGACTCTGGGGGCAGCAAACTGGAAGAGCCCTGGTCTTCTACCTGTGCAGTCAACTACTGTGTCTCCTGGTGTGCACCTGCAGCAGCACACCCGGCTTCCTGGGAGGAGCCCAGCGGTCTGTGTTTTGACTGCCCATTAGGCCCACCTGGGAGCTTTTAGCCCACACTAGCCCAGCTCCAACACAGAGCAGAGAAGTGCCTGGCTGTGGCCTAGGCATCCTGTTTGTTTTAAAAGCTCTCCGGGTGATTCAAATGTGCTCCACGGGGATGAGCACCAGGGATGAGCACCGCTGAGGCGGGCCCACTGCAGTGCTGTGAGCTCTTGCCTTGGGGGGAGGTGTCTTTGCACTTTGCCTTGCACTTGAGTGCTGAGTGGTGTTGACTCCAGTGGGGTCCTGTGGAGACAAAGCCTTCTTAGCATCACGGAGGCTATGTGGATTTTTATACAAGGGGGTTAGATTTCAAGAGGCGTTTCCCAAGAGGACTGGGAGAGACTAGTGTTCAGTTGTCTCAACCTGTTAGTACCATGGCTTGAGGAGTGAATCTTTCTGGTTTGCTGTCCATCTCTTTTTGTTCATAGGATATCATTATCGTGTTCTGTTGTACAAGTGGTGTGAAAATGTTCACATAAGATATGTCCCTCTTGGGTTTACTTACACCTCTCACAAGAGCTGCTACGCCTGCCTGCCTTCTGCAGGACTCCCTGGAGATCTGGAGATGCAGTGTATGCATCATTGTTCTCGAGTAGTTGCTCAGTTAGTGCCCTTATCATTTGAGGGAAGAACTGACTAGTTGCCCCATGTAATAAGCTATCGTTCATACAGAGCTTTAGCCTAGATTGTGGTAGGGCTGTGGGGAGGGGCATTAAAACCACCGACCTTTTATTCGTGGGCTTCATTTTCTCTCTAATGCCTCTTGACCTGTTAACTGCCTGTACTGGCTGAGAGTGGCAGGGAATTGGCTATGGGGATTACCTTTCTCTATTGCCTGGAAAGTCTCTACTAAGATACGGCCCAAGTATATCTTGCATTTCTGCCTTAAGATGCTGCCTGGGGAGGTCCTAGGAGAAGCTGGGGGTAGGTTTCCTTGACCTGACCTCTGCTGTCACTCACTCCTTGCATCCTTTGTGTGGGGCTGATGAGTGCCTATATCAAGGCTTCAAGTAGGAGGAGTGCAGCCTGAGATAGTTCTCCATTTCAGCAAACATTTATTAGGCTTTGCCTCATGTACCTTGGGAGGTGTAAGGAACAAAGCCACCAAGCCACTGCTGCCCTCGTGGGACCCCCACCTGGTCTGGGAAGCCAGGTGGGTGCCTCAGTGTGGGCTCTGGAAGGGGAGCGATGCCTGCTGTGGGCTATGACTGGCAGGACTTGGGGTTGGGGTGAGTAGAGGGAATGTGGACAAGAGCTGGTGGCTAATGATAGTGGGGTCTGAGCCTCACCTGTGGAAATGTGCCTGCATTAACTCCTAGCCAGGTCCCTGGGCCCCGGGGCCGTGTGTGCTGGGAGCAGGCTGCTCATTCAGCTCTGCCTTTGTACTGTGGTTTCTGCTTGGTCTCCAGCTTCATGGTATTTTCTTTATTCCCTCAGCAAACATTTTTTTGGGAGGCCCTGCCTTGTGGTGAGTGCCGGGGACAGAGCAGACCGCAGTGGTGCTCTCTAGGGGCTGAGATTGCAGAGCCTGCTGGGCCAAGTGTGGTCTGGAAGCCTCTGGGTCAGAATCACTTTCTGTGCTTGTTAAAGGTGGCAGATTCTTTGCCTCCCCCCCCCAAATCTGTGTTAACAAACCGCGCAGACCCCCCCCTCTCCATTTATAGCTTGCTGCAGACATTGGAGAAGCTTCAGTCCTGGAGGTGTTGCCATCACCTGAGTGAGAAGTAATGGGACTAAGGGTGATGACAAGGCTAGAGGAAGGAGAAGGGACTGGTCCCAGGCTCCCAGTGAGGCTGGGCCAACAGAGCTGTGAGAGTGATAGGAGGTCCCCCAGGTCATTGGCTTGGGTGCTTCAGTGGCTGGTTATCAGAGAGAGGACGGCTTGTGCATGTTGATTTTCAGGTCTTTGCGTGACATCCCCTTGGGATTTATTTTGTGTTCATGTCCACAGGCATTAAGAATGAGGGGTCTGAAGGGGAAGGCTGGGATACTGTCTCCCGAGACCTGTGGGGTTAACAGAGGGGGCCAGCCCAGATTTATGGCCAGGGACATAAAGTTCTGTCTACTTGGGGTTTTCTTACTTTTATCCTCCTTGGCCAAGCATCTAATCCCTTTTGCCATGTTCTAGTTCTTGTTCTGAGGTACCCTCTGCTTCCTGAGTGGCTTAGGGTGAGCTCCCAAGTGGGACTTGAAGGTGGCAGGGAGGGACAGCAGAGGGGAGAGTTGGGGTGAGCGATGGACAGAGCTTGGCCATGTTCAGCTCTGCCAGGTTGGGGTAGGGTGAGAGCCCTGGTGCTCTTGCCCCTCCCCTCCTGCTGCCTCCCAGCCCTGCATGTCCGGAAGTACCTGCTTTGTCGCTGACATGGAGCCAGCTGCCACTGGCGATTTCAATTTTATGCATTCACTTAACCTCAGCTTTCTCATCCTTGGCATGATTGACATTTTGGGCTAAATAATTCTTTGGTGGGTAGAGGGTTATCCTGCATGTTGTAGGATGTTTAGCCAGTCCCTGGCCTCTAGCCACTAGATGCCAGCAGCACCCTCGCTTCTCCAGACCTCACGGAATGTCCCCTGGGAGGCTAATTCCCACCATTTGAGAACCACTGATCTAAACAATATTGAGTCCTTTTTCAAAATTGTGGGCAGGAAGGAGGGAAAGAACAGTGAGTAAACCCCACCCACTTTCTAGTTGAAACTGAAGCCTGGAGGGAGATGGTGAAGGAAGCGATGGCTGGGGAGTGTTGGTGTAATAGGGTGGGTCTGTCTGTCCAGGTGTTCCCTCTGCTGTCTTCTCCATCCTGGACCAGATCCAGGTGTTGCCTCTCTGCTGTTCAGGGGCAGCTATTCTGCGTAGCTGTTGCTGTGCTGCCTGTGCTAACTTTTCAAAGAGCAACCTTCCTGCTGCACCCAAACTGGTCTTGGCTCCTTTCTTCACTTCCAAGTCCTACTTCCTATTTCTTCCTTCTCTCTGCTTATTTTTTTCCTTTATTAAATCATAACTGTACATTAATGTATGTATGGGGTGCAATGTGCTGATTTGATACACAATGTGGAATGTTTACATGTAACTGATTAACATAACCACCTCCTCGCTGACTTATTGTGGTAAGACATTTATACTCTGTTCTTAATAGTTTTGAAATGGATCATTGCATTTTGCACAAATTAAAGTCTGCACAAGCCTTTGGTGCAGTTTCCAAGCATAAACCTGCCTTCCATGCCCCTCAGAAAAGAATGTCTCCACCAGCAAATCTGGTCGGACCATCCCTTCTGGATCACTACCCTCCTTTGCCCGCCAGACAATGCCCATGGGATCTGGGTCCCTGGGGACCCCTGCCCTGCCTCACCACCCATACTCTACAGCTTCCTTTCCCTGGCCATGCCACTTGGCGTGTAACAGGCAAATTGGATCTTGGCTTCAGGGCCAGTATATATCTTCTTCCTTCTCTCTGGAATGTGAGCTTGCTTCTCAGAAGGTAGGATCCATAGGGTCTGTGTGTCTGGGAGACATCAGAACCCTCAGCCTTCTGTGCTTGAACATTCATCACTGCCCCCTTCGCTCTCCCACAGTCCCATTCTAGTGGTCTCAGCTTTCATAGTCCTCTTCCCAAGAAAGGGGATTCATTATCTGTTGGAAGGCAAATAAGCTTTAGCGGTTCATACACGTTACCTTTCCTGGGTAGGTTTGCATTTTTTATAGGGAATTTCAGACATTAGGTGGAAGAGTGATGGGAAGAGGCTTGGAGACACATATCACTGTGTTTTTAACCCCAGTGGCAGCTAACTGGCAACTTGAGTCTAGTTAATGTAAACAGTAAAGGTTTACAACTAAAAGCTGTTCTTGTCCGTCTTTATGGACATGCAGACATTTCCTTCTTTATTGGTTTCTGTGGTCTGTGTTTAGTGAAGACATAATGTTTGTGCCTCTAGAATTTATTTTAAGAACACCAGAGTAGAAGCAGGATTATAACTTGGTTCAAGGAAGCAGGCGCATGAGTACAACCTGACTTGATTGGTTGGCCGTTTCAAAGCCAGTGTCACTCCTTGCCTGGGGTATCTGGTTGATTTAAGCTTAGCTTTCCATATTCACTGGACAGTCTCTTTACATTCTTTCCCACAACTGAATGTGGGGAATGCTTTTAAGAAGAGAACTCTTGTTTCTAAGACTCATTGGTGTCTATTTGTAGATGGCGTGTGGAACCGGACAGGTAGCACTGGGAGAGGTGGTTGTGTATTGATGAATGTGCTTGGTGTCCTATGTTGTGTATTAAGTAGAAAGAGTGAGAATTCTGAGAGTGCCACTATTGTTTCCAGTAGGTAAGATTATGTTGTATCCTTTGAGTTGTTAGTAGTGTGAATTTAGTGTGTTGATGTCTGATCCTAGCTGATCTTCAAGAGGTAGAGCTTTGAAAATGCACATTTCGGAATGTTGCCCAGACTCACTGAATCAGAGCCAGTTGGGGGAGGCACCTGGAGCCCTATTAAAAGCTTCCCCAGGGAGATTGCTGCTGCAGCTCGCTGGGCTCCTGTCTGAAGACCATCACTGGAACAGTGTGCCAATTGTGACAGGTCACCATGCTACTTACGCTTGTTGCTCTGGCCTGGCGGTCAGGGCGAGTCCTAGACAGCCTCTCTGGGGATGCCGTGATCTTGTAGTGGCACTGTTTTGGGAAGGGGGTGGAGAAGATGGCCTGGAAACAGCAAACTGAGGGAAGGGTTGTGTGGTCAGGATGGTCCTGCCTGGAATATCTGGATGTGCCACACTGGGAAGCCAAGAAGATGAACTGATTAACTGGTTTGTGAACCCTCTTGAACCCACCCCTTTAGATGCTTTGAAGATCTAAAGATGTGTGGTTTATAAGATGCATGTGTGTTATGGTCATGGCTAGCTGTGCGTGCGGTTTCTGGCGAGTGCGGCTTCATTAGTAGTATCTCTCCACCTTGCTGGAGACCAATCTTGACTGCCCAGGCTTTAGCTGCCTTTTAATTTTTTGGCATGCCAAGTTCATAGGTTAGCAGAGGACATCCCTCCCTTCAGTGCATCTAATTACCAGGGATTTTTCAGAGACACTAGAGGATAGTATGAAAGTTTTCTTGAGACAAGATAACCCACTTGGGTTAGTTTTGAGGGTGGAAGCTGGAAGGCACTCTGGCTCTCTCTCTTAGTCAAGGTGTCTAGTGTGGATTGGTCATTTTTATTGTGAATTTCTAAAAAATCAGGGACACCAGTATCAGAGATATCAGAAACTTACAGAAACACACATCACTACATTCTGAAGTAGTTGCACCTCTATTCAGGTTTTTTGGCAAAGATGATTCATTTAGTCCCATAATTCTGCTGTTTTCCTGAGAAGTGTTGTGCCATTTCAGCCCACAAGTGACTTACCCAAGGTTACTGGTTGAGGTAATGTAGTTGATACGGCTGTAGAGATTTCCTGAGACCTGGCCCCAATGGATACAAAGGTTTTGATCATATAACTCTAATTCAGTGATATTCGAAAAAGCTAAGTTACTCTAGTTTTCTTTTGAGCTTTCTGGAATACCTAAAGTATACACTTTCCCCTCCTTTTTTTAAAATTTCAGATTATTAGGTGTTACATGTTTTGTTTACATATTTTGTTTTTGTGCAGAGTGAGTCAAAATTATGTGTGCCCTTCACCCAGATTGTGTGCACTGTATGTGTTAGGTGTGAATTTCCCCATCCCCTCCACCCCAACTTGATTTATTGTAAGCTAGGATTTACTCAAAGGGAGAAAATTCCATTTTTAATTTACTCAGAGGGAGAAAATTCCATTTTTTAATTGACTTTGGAGAACATACCATTGTCTAGAAAGTTAAACCATCATTATCTCATAAGTGGAGGGCTAATTTGTGTGAGTTTGGAAATAGTATGTCTGTTTTATTGGGTTATTTCTGGTCAAATTTAAAACACAGAAAAACTCTTATCAAAAACAACTGTACAGCTGTCATTTCCTGTCCAAACATTCCTTGCTGAGAGGAATATTGGCCCCAATTAGAACTTTAGCTTTTATTTTTTCTCCTCGGCATTTGTCTTCTCAATTACATTTGATCTGAATTACTTGGGGGTGGCAATTTGTGTTAGGGGGAGATGGCAGTTGTCTGAGTTAATGATTTCCACCACATTGTGGGGCATGCTGGCAGCAATTCTGCAGGAGTTTAGGTGTGCATTGTACAGATCCCGTTTCGTATGTTTGAGACCTAGTCAAATGAACCAATGAATACCTGTTGGCATTTACTGATGCCCTGCATTGTACGTAAACCTCATGTCGATTATAAGTGAAGTAGGAATCATGGCTCAATACTTACAATGGAGCAGTAAGATTGTGAAGCGGGAACATTTTCAAGGCAATATAGAGGCATGAGTCGTACATGGCAAATTGCTCAGGACAGTTACTGAGTGAGTGATACTCACTTTAGCTATTGGAGAGATCAGTTTGGTGTGGAAGTCTCAGAGGCTTTCCAGAGGAGGTGGGAAAGGTCGTAAAGCAGGAAAAGCAAAAACTCCATCAAGGTGGAGCTAATTTGTATTGTCAAACAGAAGGGAAGATCTGAGAGGCTGAATCTCTCCTTCTGGATTCTCATTGAGAACTAATGATAGTGAGCTGATTTTTGAGTGAGGCTGGAGGAGAAATAGCTAGGTAGACATCTCTTTGCAGGGGTCCCAGGGTTTAAGCAGAAGAATGCACTTGCCAGAGTATCCCTGAACCTTGGCCTGTTGGGACATAGGCACGGTGTCCCAAGGCACATCCCCCTTGGAGAAGGGAGACACATTTATCTCTGTGTATGTGCGTAGGCTAAGGTGAATATTGAAAAAAACCTAGTTCAATAACATCAGGTCAGCCCTAGGGATAAAGACCTAATTAAGGCCCAACATTCCCCTCTACACATTGGTGGAATATAATTTGACTGCACCCTGACATATTAAACATGAAACTAGATAATTACATAATTAGGCAATTGAAACATGCCGTATCCCCAGGACACCAGAGCAGGTAACTGGAGTGCTTGTGTTTGTGTTCTCGGGGTTTGTGCCTTCAACCACCCCATGCAGTCTGACTCTAGGATTTTGAGACCAAGTATTGACAAGTAGCTTGTTTGAATTGGGTGGTTGGTTTAAGTTTCCATGTTTAAGGAGCCGTTAGAGCTCAGCAAACTTGGATTTGTGCAAGTGGTTTCCATTTGCAAAAACGTTCAGGAGGAAGAAAGGGAAAATTGTATCAGATGTGCCTCAGATACGTAAATACAAATAAATTTCTAAAAAAAGGACTACCAGCAACTCATGCACATTTGCTTCTATGCTCCTATTCACTTTCGGCGTTAATGTTTTCTGGGTTTCTTCTCTACTGAATGAAATGTCAGGGATAGGAGTGCAGAGGGGGTAAACTTCTCCAGGCCTCAGCCCTGGGCAGGGTCCCGGCCCATCTCTTGCTGCGGGTCAGTGGGTCTTAGGGAACATTGCACTGAAGGACGTATTTCCCTTGTAGCTTTGGAATGCAGGTGACAAATTCACTTGTTTCATAGAATCATAGCAGGCCTCATCTTAGTATAATGGCAGCTGGGCTATGTTCCTTCAGCATCTGTATGTTTACTTTTTTTTTTATTGTGTTGATTAGATTTTTTCTTATATTCCCTAATCGAACAGGATTGCAATCAACACTAGAAGAACTCCATTTGATTGACTGTCTTGGTCTGTTCTGTGCTGTTATAACAGAGTCCGAAACTGGTAATTTATAAAGAACAGAGACTTACTTCTCATAGTTCTGGAGTCTAGAAAGTCTAAAATCAGAAGGTCTGGCATCAGGTGAGGGCCTTGGTGGTGGGTCCTTGCGTGGCTGATGGGCAAGAGAGCAAACCCATTCCTGCAAGGCCTTTCACGGAGCAGCATTAACTGAGTCATGAGGTTGGAGCCCTCTTGACCTGAATGCCTCTCAACACCGTTGCATTGGGATTAAACTTCCAACATGTGAGTTTTGGGGGGCATATTCAGACAAATAGCAAAGACTTGTGTGACAGTGGGAAAAATAACCCTGAGTTAGAAGTTTCTAAGAGTCTAAAGTAGTATTTCTGAACTGTAAAAGGCTAGGATTGATTGAATTTGGTAACTTAGCCATTGTGCATGAAAATGGGAAGTTGCCTATCTCTGTCTTCTTATGCTTCCAGAAAACTCACATTTTTCACAAGATAAACTCATTTATTCATTTGCCTAGCATTTATTGAGGAGTAACCGTGACTGTGTTCTAGGTGCCATGCTTCGGTTCCCCTTGTGTGGGGCTGGAAGTACCTGGGGTGCCCTACTGGGATAATGTGGTGAAAGAACTTTGCAAACAAGCAGAGACGTGCACTGTGTGTCATGAGATTGTATTCGATTTTACTTTTAAACATTTTGAGGTTTAGGTTCTCAGAGTTCAAGAACCTGTAGGAGGTGCTCCATTGAGCTTTAACTATGTTCTCTGCAGTCTGATAGGAGGTGTTTAGCTCATTTAAATACTTGTATTTATAACTAGTGCTTGGCCACGACTAATTTAAGGTCCTTAGGTTTGTGCCCTAGAACGCATATTTATGGGCTTTTTGTGCTATTTATGAAACAGCTGATTCCAGAAAACCCCTGCACATCACTGCGGGGAGAGAAGTGTCTGTGCTCTGTTTTCCCAAGAGCCGAGGAAGGGGAAGCCCTCGCCAGGCAGGCATTAGGGGAGCACTCGCCCAGATGTGTTTGACATAGTTTCTGAAATAGAGCACAGTGTTTATGCCACTTGGTTTCTATTTTCAGATAGTTATGTTGACAGAAGCATTGGGTTCCAAGTGGCGGGGAGACGTGGTGAGATGTGTACTCCTAAGGTGAAGAACTGAGTGTTTCTACCTGGTAATGTGAATTTCAGCTTTAAGGAGGACTAAAGTGCTCTTTTCTGGGAAGACGACTACATGTAGCCCTGGCAAGGCTCTGGTCTGGGCAGTTCAGACAGTTCATCAGAGTTGTCACATATATCCTTTGCTGGCCACAGGGACCCAGGGGATGACCTGACACAGCAGCCTGAGGCATTTTGCTTTGTAATTTCATGTTATATCTTTATTAAATCAGCTCTGAGGCTTGGCACCCCTCTGGACTGGTCTGTTCCAGTCCTCTAGGAGGCCTGATTCCCTGAAGTTTTTTTAAAAATTTATTTTGGATTAACATTAGGGAACGTGCCATTAGGCTACGTTGTCCATGTTTGTAAGGCATGGTCCCAGTCCTAGTTGAGTCCTTTACCCAGGAGATATACCCTGTACTCCTACATTGTACCTGAGGGGTGGGAACCCACCTAACCTCTCCTCTCTTCTTCCCCTTCCCGAATTTAATTGTGTTTTTCTCTTATGTGGGACTGTAGTTGTTTGTCTGTTAGTTTCATATTACTTTTGAGTACCTGGGATGTTTGCTTTTCCCTTCTTGAGATACTTTACTAAGGAGAATGTTCTTCAATTCTATCCATGTTAACATAAAAGACATAAATCTCCATCTTTCTTAATGGCTGGGTAGTATTGCTTGGTTCACATATGCCACACTTTATTAATCTATTCATGGGTTGATGGGCACTTGGGTTGTTTCCACATCTTTGCAGTTGTGAATTGAGCTGCTGTCTGCATTCAAGGGCAAATGTCCTTGTGATAAAATATTTTTTTTTCTTCTGGATAGATACCTAGTAATGGGATTACAAGATCAAATGATTCCCTGAAGTTTTAAAGCTTGATAGGTCCTGCTGAGAACCAGAAGACAAATTCCTGTACCAGGGAACTGTCAGCAAGGTAGATCTTTGGGGTTTGACTTCTGTCTCTAATCTTGGTGTGAGCAAATCTCAGGTATTTGAATTTTATGTTTAATCCTTTTGACCATGGACTGTGTTTGGGTCTGCTTTGGGTCTACTCCCAGGGTGAGCTGTGTTTTCTGCTTTTGAGCCAAGCTTGTCACCCACTACCTTTTTGCCTAATTGGCCTTTGTACACAGGAGCTCCTGTTCTGGTATAAGGGATTCTTTCTTACCATACCCGCCTTGGTTCTAGCTCTGGTTATTTAAAGCTTGGGTGACTCAGTCTTCTGTCTGGATTCTTTCCTCTCCTTAGCAATTTCAATCTATCCTTCCTCTCTTTAATATTTTAATTTTCAAAAAAGGTGAATTTCACAGGTAATAATTTCCAACAGCTGGAAGGGTCTGCAGTGAAAGGTAAGTTTCCTCCACCCCCTTCCACTAGAAGCCAAAAGCAACCAATAGGAGGTATTTTGTTTGTTTCACGAAGTCTCTGTGTGTGTTCATCCACATTCGGACTCCTTTCTCTTAGCCGCCTCGTCCTGCTCCTCACATGAGTAGTGTACTCTCTGTAGTCTGTAGCAGGGACTGAGTTCATCAAAGATGATTTTTCTGTGCACTGGGGGTATGGGAGGATGGTTTTGATACGAGTCTGCAAGCAATTGATTTATTATGGTCTCTGTGCAGTCAAGCAAACCTCACTAGCAAACCTCTCTGCTAATGATAACCTGTATTTGCAGCTGCTCTCCAGAGCTAGCCTCACCACCTCAGCTCCATCTCAGATCCTCAGGCGTTAGATTCTCATAAGAACCATGCAGTCTAGATCCCTCGCATGCGCAGTTTACAGTAGGGTTCCCGCTCCTGTGAGAGTCTGATGCCGCCACTGCTAACAGGAGGTGACGCAGGAGGTGGGGATAGTTGTAAATACAGATGATGCTTCACTTGCCCCACGTGGCTCACCTGCTGTGCAGCTTGGTTGCTAACTGGGCCACAGACTGGTACCGGTCTTCAACCCAGAGGTTGGAGACCACAGCACCATAGTATATCGGGTGCATACATTTACATACCTTTTCTAAAAAAACTTCACAATCGTAAATTATCTCATATCAGATCCAGTAGTTCAGCCTCGTTCTGTTTTAACAGCAGTATTACATTCCATTGCATCTCTCAGGTGGCTCCATAATGATGTTCAGGTCCTTTCTAGAGCTTTATGCAGTGCTGGCGACGTGTGTTCGTGCATGCCTGCGCTCTTCCCCTGTGCAAGTACGGCATGAATACATCTGTGGGCGAAATTCCTAAAATGCTTGAGTCGCAGCACGTTCATCTTTAATATTGCTAAATTGTCCTCCAAAAAAAGTTGTATGCATGTTAATTGTCTCACAAACAATGTATGGGAGGACCTGTTCCCCCGAACCCTTACCAACACAATGTCGTAGATGGTTTGCCCATCTGCTAAGTGAAAATGGGATATCACTCATCGTGCATGAGCTTGGGCATCTTGTATGTGCTTAATTCATTTGTACTTTTCTGTTCATGCTGT
The DNA here is from genome assembly GCA_963575145.1 of Galago senegalensis. Taxonomy (NCBI): domain Eukaryota; kingdom Metazoa; phylum Chordata; class Mammalia; order Primates; family Galagidae; genus Galago; species Galago senegalensis. The sequence continues at coordinate 52,223 of CAUYTI010017417.1, forward strand.
GTTCTTTGCTCACGTATCGGTCGTGTTGTTGCGTCTGATTTATTTGCATTTGCTTTTATGTAGTATTAAGGAAATTAGTGTCTGTCACATGCTGCAAATACTTTCTCCCGTTTTGTCTTTGTGACTGGTGTTTTTCACTGCAGGACCTTTAATTTTTTTGTGTAGTCAGGTTTATTAATCTTTTATGAATTTTGGATGTTGTATTGTGCTCCAGAATGCCATTTTTTTTTTTTTTGAGACAGAGTCTCACTATGTTGCCCTGGGTAGAGTGCTGTGGCGTCACAGCTCACAACAACCTCCAACTCTTGGGCTTAAGCTATTCTCTTGCCTCAGCCTCCAAGTAGCTGGGACTACAGGCACCTGCCAATATGCCCGGCTATTTTTGATTGTAGTTGTCATTGTTGTTTGGTGGGCCTGGGCTGGATTCAAATCTGCCTACTCTGGTGTATGTGGCTGGTGCCTTAGCTGCTGAGCTACAGTGCCGAGCCCAGGATGCCATTTTTGTCCACTTTCTCGACTGTATCAGGATTGTGCCTCATTGTTGACACTGAGGTCACAGGCAAATCTTTCTCCTGACTTCCCATTGCCCTCTGCATCACAGAGCTCCTGCTAAATTCCCGTTTGACTTACAGTTCTAATTTAGTTGTCTGCCCTGTTGTTTATTCACTCATCCTTTGATCCGTTAGTTCACTGCCTGTAGGTTACATAGTGCTACATGATAATGGTGGGCAGAGTGAGCATCTGCCCTGCCCTCATGGAACCCATTGAAAGTGTAGCCAGGCTTCTATTTAGATGGAATTCACTCCAACAGGCATTGGCTGTAGATGACCTGGAGTCCAGCCCTGGTCAGGGAAGGCTCCCTCGAGGGGGCCGTGTCTCAGCCTGTAGCCTGGGTGGGAGCTAGCCAGGCTTTTTGTGTAGGTCACACGGTGTCTGTGGAGAGGGAAGGGGGTGTGTTCCATGTTGAAGAAGCCGCCTGGAGAAGGGCCTGCAACAGGCAGGAGCTTGTTGTGTTTGAGAAACCAGTGAAAGCCGGTGTGGCTGGAGCAAGCCTGTGAGAGGAGCCCGCCTCGAGGGGCTTGCAGGAATCAGGTATTTTGGGGAGTGTCTTCAAGGCTGCATTATGGATTTGGTTGTTTGCTCTGTGATTCTTTGATTCTCTGGTTTTTCTTTTATGTGCGTTCTCTAACATGTCAATAGAATCCTCAGCACGTTGGTTCAGTGGACTTTTATCACTTTGGCTTTTTGTTATTTGCACAGTTCTGTTTCATCTCATATTGATTATGAGCTGCTTTAGGAAAAATACCATCAAGGTTTCTTAAAGAGCATCTCCCACGATGGCGTACAGCCTGCCTAGGATCTAGGAAGACCGTTTGATGAGTACATTCATCACTGGCAGCAGTAGGAGTTAGGCAGGGGAACAGAGGGTCTCATGTTCAGTCGTACCTCCTGGTGCGTGGTCGTGATTGGTAGTGGCTGCTCAGAGCATTGAGGTGAGAGATCAGGAGGCCAGGTTAGCGTCCATAGTTCAGAGCCTGCCGATGGATCAGAACAGCTGCCGTACCACTGAGGTGGCGTTATTGCCATCTTGCCTCCTGTTTGCCATTTGTGACCTTGAATGTTAATTATAGAGAAAGGTGCTCTTTCATCTCATCCCTAGGTGTCTTCTGGTAGAGCGAAACTTGGGCAAGCGTCATAGGCAGAGGACTGTGGCTTTGGGGATACCTGGAGCCATCTTCTTACTGACACAAGGTAATCCTAGCCCCTGCCTAAGGATACATGTGCCTTTATGTTTTCTCCTGTAAAACCATACTTGCAAAAAGCACCATGATTTTGTGCGTTTTTATGCGTCTGCTAACTTGGTGCAAAGGCCCCTGCATCCTACTCTATAATTTCCCCCTAAAATCATCAGGGTTAATGGCATCTGCAAAAATGTATTGATTACTACAGTTCTGAATCATTTATGCTACACCTGGCAGTGCAGTGAATTGATGTACAGGCGTTGGGGTGTTGGAGGAGCACCAGACATCAGTAGACCATCCCCTTTCCCACCCCTGCCTCTGGTGGGAGCTGACGCATCCTGGGCCCCGGCAGCTCAGCGGGGAAGGTAGACAATACAGGAATGGAGTGGGATGAGCTCAGGACCAGAAAACATTCAGAGAATCATGACAAGGCCAGCCTGGTCAGGTAGTCAGACTTAGTTTCAGGATATCTGGTGGTGAGCTGTTGTTTGCTGCTCCAGAAAGAGCAGGGCATGATCTAATCCAAGTAGCGGTTACTTCAGAGAAAGCAGAGGGGCACCGGGAGCAGCCAGATCACCTTGCTTTTTGCACACTTGGCAGGATAAACAGAGGCCATTGCACTTTTCCTTGTGGAAATATATCCTGTCCTTGTCAGTTGAAGGCAAGCTTGTCTGCAAAGCCAAGTCTCACCTGCAAGGTCCTTTCCTAGCCACATTCCGTTCAGCCTCATTCCCCTTTATAGATGGACCCTCAGCTTCATGTGCTAAGTTTTTGTTCTTAACATACATCAACCTTTTAACCATTAAGAAGCTAGGGGTCTCCTTACCTGTGGGCACTTGAAGAATTTCTGGTTTGTCCCATACAGTTGGCACATGTTGTTTACTGTGTAGTGGGTGGGAGATGGAAGTTGGGGGAGTTAGGTGGGGCCAGCATTCAGCATCTTTAGGACCAAGCCTGGGAATAAGGATGATAAGGCTACTGAGCCTGAACAGTGCTGTAACCAGTAAACAGCACTTGCCCTGCCAAGTTCCCTCGTGTGTGATGTGCAGGAGCTGGGGCACATGCACGGGGGATCCTGAGGACCTGGGGAGGAACAGGTCCCCTGGCTGGGCCTGCACAGTTGGAGCCTTCCAGCCACAGCTGTGCCAGCGCTTACTGGATTCATACTTCCTACTCTCTCTCTCCTTTTTCTTTTGTACTTAGGACTTAATAACATAGTTGTGATTAAGATGTAGCTGCTTGTGATGTGGCTTTTCTTTATTTTGTAAGAACTAATCCAGGAAAAATACATGGTGTATACCTGGTTATAAATATGTTTATGCACATGTAATGTAACTGTACAACATAATTTAGGACCCAGGATAGTGAATGCATGGCCTAGGTGCCATCACTTTCTGTCTCGCTCCCATGGCAGACATTGCTAGAAGATCATGACTTTCCTGCCTGGGAGATTCAGCCCCTGCCGAGTGATTAGAATTGCCGTGTTTGATGAAACCTGTTTGTCATCCCGGACCCAGATTAATCCTGAGACACAGAGCATTTGACCTATCTTATCTGGTTGGGTCCATATGCCACCAGCTTCTGGAATCCCCAGAGGGAGAATGAATGTTTATTTCTGGTGAGTGGCCAGAGTCAATGACTCTGTGATTACAAAGCCTCTGGTTAGTGTTGGACTTTTTCCCTGTGGGTATGCATTGTCCTGTGGGAACACTGAGATTTTGGCTTTGATTCCAGTGAACTGATGATTTCGAAAGTTGGTTTAGGATAAAATCAGGGGCCATTAGTGAGGGGGCCAGAAGGTATTTGGTGTCTGTCTCTTTCAGCTGTCTCAGAGTTAACCAGGGTTAAAGTTATTCCAGGGATGGAAACTCTCTGTGCTGGGCTGAGAGTTTCCCGATCATGCCAGGCAGGATTCCTGGTGCAGAGACTGGAGTTTTGACTCGGGTGGGATGACCTGGATGGTCCGTTCATTCACTGATTGGATGTGTTGGTGTTTACTCATTGACAGGATGTTCACAAAGAGCCCGCAGGGCGCCAGACAGCGTGCTGTCTGTCCCAGGTTCAGTCTTTTGTACCTTTGCCCACCTTTCCCCGCAGTGTCATGGGTCTTCCTGTCTTTCTCAGCTTGGGCCTCTTGCGAACTTGATTCTTCCCACCCCTCCGAGGGAGTAACTTAGATTTTAGCATCCAGTTAGAGTTGAAACATTATTTATGGTACGATGTGCCTTTTTAAACTCTTCGCATTTAAATTTGAGACAGAGGCCAGACTGTCCTTCATTATTCCCTGACTTTTCCCTCTGCCTGCTGAAGTGTGTGGCGCACGTTTCACTGATGGGGTGAGGCACATCAGGGACATGGCCAGAGCATGGTCCCATCTGCAGGTCAGTAAGTACATCCTAGCGCCAGAGCGTTTTTCCTGTAACAGACTCCAACCTGAAGGGTAGGGTGGTGTTTGTGCCCAAGGCCAGGGAGGACAGTGCTGGGTGTCCGCCTCGGCTCTGTCGTTTCCATGGCAACCTCTTTCTTCTCTCCCCACCCTCTCATCCCTGTCTTGCCTTTGGCTTCCTCGTCACCACAGCAGGAATTATTGACCCTTTGGCTTTCACATATGATTGATCTCTCTCTTCTGAAATGGCGCTGTCATGCAAAGCAGCATGTGATACAGGTGCCACGTCTCTCATCCCTTCAAAAGTTTAGCTCTTTGAGGCAATTTCAGCCATTTTTGTCCCCTCCCTGTGTGTTGCTCAGCAAGTGTGGAGAGCAGGATGAATGATTACTATGGCAAATACTGTTCCAAAGGATGCATTCTATACAGTGGTTCTCAACCTTCCTGTGACCCTTTAATACAGTTCCTCATGTTGTGGTGACCCCCAACCATAAAATTATTTTCGTTGCTACTTCATAACTGTAATTTTGCTACTGTTATGAATCATAATGTAAATATCTGCTATGGAGGATGTGTTTTCTGATGGTGCAAAGGGGCTGCGACCCACCGGGGTCGAGAACCACTGCGATAAAATAAGCCTATTTCTGTCTTTTGGAAAATTGCCTGTGGAGACGAAGCCGGGTTCTGGGGGTAGGCACGCTGGTGTATAATAGATGGCTTGTCCAACGAGTGCTTTGTCCAGCTCCTGCCCCTTCGAGTTCCTCCCCTGAGATGGCATTTGGTGACGTGTGTGCCAGCGCTCTGTTGCCCTGGTGATGGGGCAGACGTTGAATGGTGTACAAGCATTCTGATGTAAGTGCAGATGGATTTGCCACGACGCTATGATTCAGCTTCAGACCCCTCACGCAGCGAGGGAGTCCCTTCCCAGGCCCTGTACTGATTTGTATTCTTGGAGGGCTTTCTAACTTGTGTGAGCTTCAGGTGGACCCCGCCCTGAATACAAGTAGAAGACCCACTATGTTTCTCTCATTCTCTATCTCACCTGGTCACTCAGCACTTCTGACACCAGTTGTTGGAGGGGTCCTTACTCCCTAAGCAATTCTCCGGCAGTCAGTCCTCTCACTCAGTTTTCACTGCATCTTCCTGGAGATAGGATCAGATTCCATAGACCGAGGGGTCAGTCCCTCAGAACTTCCCCCACTTTAGATGCCATTCATGACTGCTGGGGAAGGGGGAGGAGCCAAAGGTTAAATCCATCACCAGTAACCAGTGATGTAATCAATCATGCCTATGTGATGTGTTGTCCATAAAAACACAGGATGGGGTTCAGATGAGCTTCCAGATAGCTGGAAAAGTGGGGTGCCTGGAGAGGGCTTGGAAGCTCTATACTCCTCCCCCCATACCTCACCTACACATCTCTTCCCATCTGGTGGTTCAGCTTTATGATATTTGTAATAAATGGGTAGACATACGTATAGTATTTCCCTGGGTTCTGTGAGCTGCTTTAGAAAATTAATTGAACCCAAGGAGGGGTCATGAGGACCCCAGTTTATAGCCCATTGGTCAGGAGTGAGCAGGCCTGGGACTTGTGACTGGCATCTGAAGTTGGAGAGGGTGCAGGCTTGTGGGACTGAACCCTCATTCTGTGGCATGTGACACTATTTCCAGGTGGATAGTGTCAGGATTGAATTGATTAGAGCACACCCAGCTGGTATTTGCAGGAGAATCAACTGCAGAATTGTTTGGTTGGTGTGTGGAGAGAAATCCCCATGTTGTGGGGATCAGAGTGTAGTACTGAGTGTTAAGAGGATGAGAAAAACACTATTCCTCACCCCCCCCGCCCCATATCTTAGTACCTAGACTCAAAAATCAAATCATAATAATATACTTGGGTGCTATAACAGATTCCTGCAAATTTAGTAGCTTAAAGCAACACAAATTTACTCTCTTACAGTCTGGAGTTCAGAAGTCAGGGTGTTAGCAGGGCTGTGTCCTTTTTGGAGGCTCGGGGGGCAGTGAGACTCTGTTTCTTGCTTTCTCAGCTTCTGGAGGCTGCCTGCATTCCTTGGCTTGTGGGAAGCTCAGAGGGGAGACTCCATTTCCTGCTTTCCCAGCTTTTGGAGGCCGCCTGTATTCCTTGGCTTGTGGGAAGCTCAGACGGGAGACTCCATTTCCTGCTTTCCCAGCTTTTGGAGGCCACCTGTATTCCTTGGCTTGTGGTTCCATCTTCTTTCTTCAGAGCCAGTCGTTGTAGCATCTTCCTAGTTCCTTCTCTGTCCTCTGCTTCCACTGTCACATCTCTTTCTGACACTGGCCATTTTTAAGGACTTTGTGATTACATTGGGCACACTTGGATAATCCAGGTTAATCTCCCTATCACTGTCCTAACCTTGATCTCCTCTGCGGAGTCCCTTTGCCATGTAAAGCAACACATTCACAGGTTCTGAGGTGTGAACTTCAATGGGAGGGCCGTTACCCAGATTACCATAATCATTTTAATAATTTATATTCTTTGAAAATCTATTTATTTTTTTTTCTGAGACAGAGCCTCAAGCCGTCCCACTGGGTAGAGTGCCGTGACATTACAGCTCACAGCAACCTCCAACTCCTGGGCTCAAGCGAGTCTCTTGCCTCCACCTCCCAAGTAGCTGGGACCACAGGTGCCCGCCACAATGCCCGGCTATTTTTTGGTTGCAGCCATCATTGTTGTTTGGCGGGTCCGGGCTGGGGATTTGAACCTGCCACCTTAGGTGTAGGTGGCTGGCACCTTAGCTGTTTGAGCTATAGGCACCGAGCCAGAAAATCTAATTTAATGAATGCTTTCTGTTGCTACTTCTGATACAGTGTTTGGTTTTTCTGATACAGTGAAAATCACTGTACAGACACTGCCCAGGCCCTTCCCGCTTCCTTCCTTAACTTGTTCTAACATAAAACTGAAGCTTTTAAAACAATCCCTAGTAACACATTTCTATTGGACAGTGACTTGCATTGGTAACGTTCTGCATCTTTATCATAGTGTTAAAACTCGGGCAATAGAAAACTGGGTTGTACAGTGAATGAGCTCTTTATTACAGCTGTAAAGGAGGATTTCTTTTCCTGTTCATTAATTTTTATTCCCTTCCACCTCAAAAGAGACCTATAACTACTGAAATTCCTAAACCCAAAACAAAAAGATAAAGGAGCCTTGGGAAGAGATGAGAGTAGGGTGGGAATGGACCTCTCAATTCTTCCTAATTTCATCTGCTGATTGGAGTGGCTGGGGATCAGTCTGCAGCAGTGTTTCAACCTTTTTTTTTTTTTTTATCTCATGGCACACTTGAAGAAGAAAAAGTCAAGAAAACTTTATGGAGCACCTGCTGATGTGAGCCTTGGAGGGATGTTCACAGTTAGTGGTGTGGGGGAGCAGTTTGAACCTGCAGGACTCTGAGAAGGCATGGCCAGAGAGGAGGACGAAAAGCCAGGGAGGTGTTGGAGGAAGGTAAAATTCTAGACGCTGCTGAGGGGACAGAGAGAGGAGGGCTGCAGAATGGTCTCTAATGATGGGAGGTCATTGGTCTCCACGGAGGTGTCAGTTCTGTGGATGGGATGGTTCCACTGTAATAAGAAATAATTTCCATAAAGAAGCGTAACCTTCATCTTGGAGCTCTTGTGAATCCCCAAACGTCTGAATACTCTCATAGTAAACGTGTATGATTTACCCCATAAAGTTCGATATGTGTAGACTTTGAAGATTTTTAATTGGTGAAGATTTTTGAATTGGTCAGTATTTCTACTTTTCTAAAGAACCTCTTAACTTTGTTTTTACTTTTTACTAAATAATAACTGTATACATATATTAGGTACAATATGATTTGATATACAATGTGGAATGCTTAAATCAAACTAATTAAAAGAACCATCACCTCACTTATTTTTGTGGTAAGACATTTTATAATCTACTCTTAGTTGTTTTGACATGTACCCTTGGGTTGTGTACATTACGTGAGATCCTTCCAAATTTCCTCCCTCCACTCGCCCTCCCCCCTCACACATTCATAGGAATGATAACACACAAAGATAGTCCAGAAGCTCTTGACTTTTGTCTCCGTTTCCAACACTAGCACGAAGTTATTAGTAACTAGTTAAGTCAACAGTTCTTACTAGCAGTGTCCTGACTCATATAACCTGTTGTAACCAATTGTGAGACATCTTTTTTTTTTTTTTGAGACAGAGGCTCACTATGTCACCCTTGGTAGAGTGCTGTGGTGTCATAGCTCACAGCAACCTCAGACTCTTGGACTTAAGTGATTCTCTTGCATCAGCCTCCCAAGTAGCTGGGACTACAGGTGCCCACCACAGTGCCCGGCTATTTTTTTTGTTTGTTTGTTTGTAGTTGTCATTGTTGTTTGGCAGGCCCAGGCTGGATTTGAACCTGCACCCTAGCTGCTTGAGCCACAGGCACTAAGCCAAGAGGTCTTAAAGTAATTTGCCACTAATTGCTGGTGAAGATACTAAGCATTTAGAAGATTTACCTGGAAAAGAGGCAGCAAGGTAGCTCTCTTGTAGTAAGATTGATTCTGCCTTGCCTGCATCCCAGTGTGCTTTACCAAGTGGGGCTGAAGGGGCAGAAACAGCCACCGCTGCTTGGAGTGCTGCTTGGAGGCTCATGGTGCTGGGTGCTGGCAGTGGGCGGTGGGATCGTGTGGTGTGGCCTGTCATCTTCAGCATTGGTGCATGTGCGTTCGTGTGCTGATGGAGAACCGGTGGGCCTTAGTGATGAACTAAAAGCTCAAAGGACCACTATTTGGCTTTAACGAAATTATAGTTATTATGTATCATGACCACGGAGTTACCAGGAGAGTGCTCAGTATCAGCTGTCCAGGTCAAATTCTGGGCGGGAGAGAATTTTCCAGGGATCAGGGAGACCTTGCTATGGGAATTGACCTTCAGGCAGGAGTAGAGCCGGTTCTTTTAAATGCTCAGCAGCACTGTAAGTGAGACTTAGCTTACCCCAGGCCCCCAGAGCAGTTCTCCCTACCTGTGGGTCTCAATCACCGGTGGGCCTTGTAAAGAGCAGAGACCTCCACTTCCACCTTCCCAGTGCTTGATTCTGCATTAGCACGTAACAACCCCCTGGCCTCCGAGAAGCCATTCTGACGTGTGTGCTGTATATGCTGAAGTTGATCCAGAGATCACAGTTTTATTACCGGACTCCTTTAGGAACAGACAGTGAGTCACACATGGAATATGTGTGTGTGCACACTCTCAAGTGGCCTCAGATAAATGGAGCTCTCTAAGAAGTAAATGCTGAAACTATTAACATGACGTTCCAGTAAACAGTCAAGTGTCACATTCACTTGTAAAAGCTACAAAACTACAAGTCTTTTCTTGATACTCTTAATGTTGAGCTCTGAAGCTTTAAAATCCTCATAAGCAATCTGGAATCTTTGAAGGGTGCTTACCTCCTGTTTAGCTGAGCTTTGGTATTTCTCCTCTTTTTGCATTCATTTCTTTGTACTTAGTATGCCTGTGTTGTGATGCCTATGGTATTCAGATTGCTAGAATGCCCTCTATTCCTTTACCTGTTGGAAAAGCAGGTAGAGCCTGGAAGGGCAGAGCTTACGTATATTGCAGAAGGAATACTAGCTGGAGAGTCAGAGGACTTGGGTTGCTATCATGGTTCTATTATTGTTTGGACAATCCGTTTTACATCTCTGGGCTTCCGTTTTCTTACATAGAAGAAATGGAGGGCGGCACCTGTGGCTCAAGGAGTAGGGCATGAGCCCCATATGCTGAAGGTGGCGGGTTCAAACCCAGCCCCGGCCAAAAAACTCCAAAAAAAAAGAATAGAACCTTACACGATTCTAAGTTTCTTATTTATATCCTAAGGCACATCTGTGGTTTTTACCATCATTTTTAGCCCTTTCAAATTAATGAATTTCTTGAATATCTGTATGAGGGTTGGACTAAGAGCTATAGAGAGTTCAAAGACAGGTAAGATGTGCTCCTAGCTCAAAGGAATATTTTACTTGAGGTTGTATGTAAATTCACACATCTAAATGGCATAAGATTGAATAACTGTCTGGGTCAGACATGGCATAATTAGTTGTTGGATGAATGGAATAGAACGGCACCTCCCACCTCCCCCTGGATCATCAACTCCACAAGAAGGTCATAGGGTTTCCTTACTAAATGGGTTTCTAGATCAGTTGAGTTTAGAAAATGCTAGGTCAAACAAAATTAAACACTTTATTTATTGAAGATCTTTGCAGAACCTTGAATAAATTAATCTCCATAATTATGTGCATGGCTACATAATCTTAGCTCTCCCAGACTTTGTTGTTCAAGAAACCTTTAATTTTGTTTTTAAGTAAGCATGGGTGATTAGCGTGCGACTTGGGAACTTGGTATGAACAATATGTGTGTTAGGAGTTTAAGGTGAGAGAGGCAGCTTCAACCTGGATGGCCAAGGAAGGTTTCGCAGGGTAATGGGGTTCCCACAGAGTCTGGATTTGCATAGGTGCAGGTGGTGAGGGAGCGTAGGTAAACTGCCGGTGGCTGAGTTATCAAGACAGGTGGATAGAGTGGCATGTACAACCCCTAACACCTCAGAGCCTCTCAGGCTCACTCTGCTTCCCAGAGATGCTCCTTGGACAGGTTAATCTTTTTTAAGAGTTCTCAGTCCCCTGAGGATACAGGGGAGCCCAACTCCTACCGTCTTTCTCTCATGTGCCTTTGCATTTTTGCTCCCGCTGTGTCCACTCACAGCAGTGGTTTCTAGACTCAGGCTGCCTGACATGCTATTCTGAGGGGCTCATAGCGCCAAAATAGAACTTGGCTGCTCCTTACTCTGAGTGGCCAGAACAGGGTTTCTAAAGCCTGGCCCTAGGGCTAGCTGCCTGGAAGCGGACTCCTGCAGGGTGAGGCCTGGGGATCTGCAGATTCAGCAAGCCCCAGGGCGATGGATCTAGGACAGGAACTTTGAGCAGAGCCAGCCTGCTCGGTTGGGTCCAGTGATCCTGCATAGACCTACTTTATGTTAGGTTGCCCAGGCATGGGCGATCTGTGTGCTACAGACTCCAGGGCACAGTGCTGAAGAGTGACGATTCCCAGTTGTGAGGACCTAATTCCATATAGCTTCCCTCAAACAAGTACATCCCAGCGCTTTATAGAGTTAGGTAGTGGTTATTGAATTGACTGTCTCATTTGCAAATGTAGTTATAGAAATGCATGACCACATTAGAGTGATCAGGGAGGAAAGAATTAGGCTTGCACTGGGCGGGCTGATGAGCTCTGCTAGGTATTCATTCCTTCTGTGTGTTTACTCCCTCCCCGCTGCACCCCCCGGTGCCCCCTCAGTGTCCCCTCAATCATGCCTTTCTTTTCCCAAATTCATGTTCAATTATTCACTACAGAGAGATGCCAGGTTGATAGCTTCTGATTAGGGCTCGAACTCTTAAAACCCATGGGGGTGGGGGGAAGACATTTATGATTCCTGGTGGAGCTTATTTTTAATCAGAGAGAAATGTTGAGGTTTGTTTGTTTTGAATTGAGATAGAAAGTATTAGAAATAAGCTTTGGTTGTTAGGATAAAAATTCAAGGAGAGGGTCTCTAGATTGACCCCTCTGTTATCCCAAATCGGAAGCAAGAAATCACTTTTAAAGTCCAGATCAGAACCCAGGGACAGACCTAGTTTAAAATGTTAAAATGCAACTTATCATATTAGCAGACTTTTCTGGTTTTTTTCTCCTTTATCTAGGGGCTTCTTTTTTCTTCGGGGGGGGGCATTATTTGCATAATTTTGCAGGGCAACTGACTTCTTATTCCTTTGGCATTCCTTGGTGGTGTCTCAGCTTGGCAGCTTTAGAGGAAAATGAACTTTTGATGTGTAAAAACGATAACCAATTTTAATATAAAATAGGGAATGCTGGTGCATCCTTTTGGCAGCAGGAAAAATCACGTGTCAGAGAGCATTCATTTTCAGAACTGAAATGAAGTGGCTTAACTTATCAACGGAAGCCTTGGCACTATAGCCAGTCTTAAGGGGGGACCCATATGGAGTGGGGAATCGTTAGCCTGGAGGCCACCTGGGATTGCAGGGTCTCCCTGAGAGGTTTAATGCATGACTCAAATCTCTTGTTTCCAGGGGAAGGTGTTAGTCAGAGTTTGGTCCTCATGCTGGAGTGCTGTCTTCCTGTTCCTCCTTTCCCTGCGAGGAGCTACGGGACTGGAGTCTGGCTATGCTTGATGGCCCAGAAAGAAGGGAGCTGGCAGGAGAGCCAGAAGCTTAGAATCCCTGTGTAGGGTCTTCTCTATCAGCACCACTCGGGCGTTAAGAGCCACTATCCCCTGAGTGCCACATTCCCCTTAAAAAATAAACAATAGGACCTTGACCAAAACGATGCGTAGGAAGGATAAGAGAAAGCAGGGAGGTAGTTATATTCCTAGGCTTGATCTTCACAATCAAAAATACATGGTTTCATGAATTTCTGTCTTTGTTTTTTTGAGACAGAGTCTCACTATGTCACCCTCAGTAGAGTGTGCCCTGGCGTCACAGCTCGCAGCAACCTCAAACTCTTGGGCTTAAGCGATTCTTTTGCCTCAGCCTCCCAAGTAGCTAGGACTACAGGCGCCCACCCCAACACCCAGCTGTTTTTTTGTTGTAGTTGTCATTGTTGCTCAGCAGGCCTGGGCCGGGTTTGAATCCTCCAGCCTTGGTGTATGTGGCTAGCGCCCAGCCAATTTCTGTCTTTATTATTTCTAATCACTATCCCTGTCTTCCTTTCTTCTTATGGTTTCTTCCCTGTCCTGGAGGCAAAAATATTTGGGTTCCTGGTGGAGTCACTGTCACATAGTTAAATTGTGTCCTGCCACTGTCACCCTCTTGCTTTGCAAACCTTCAGTGGCTCCCTCCCAGTTGCCCTTGTACCTGGACCCCCAGCCTACCTTTTTTTTTTTTAAGAGACAGAGTGTCACTTTGTCACCCTTGGTGGAGTGCCATGGAGTTGCAGCTCACAGCGACCTCCAGCTCCTGGACTTAGGTGATTCTCTTGCCTCAGCCTCCCGAGTAGCTGGGACCACAGGCGCCCGTCACAACGCCCAGCTATTTTTTTGTTGCAGTTCAGCCGGGGCTGGGTTTGAACCCGCCACCCTTGGTATTTGGGGCTGACGCCCTACTCACTGAGCCATGGCACCACCCCCCTAGCTTACCTTTTTAATGTCATTTTGTTACTGTTGGCCTGCAGAATCTCTGCCTCCAGGCTGACCTCTCAGTGGGTTCTTGGAATCCTCACCTTTGGGTTATTCTCAGAAAAGATCTCTTGTGTGAAACACTCTTCTCCCTACCAACCAACTCTTAGAAGTCAGGGAGCATGATAGGTAAAGCTGAGTGAGGAGGCAAATCCAGAGCTGGCGGTGGGTCAGAACCCACGTTCATAGCAGTTTCATTCTTTAGTTAGCTTGTGCACAAGTCTAACATGCTTATAAATGCCTGTTCACCATAGATAGTCCCCCATATAGGATATATGGTTGGGTCGGGGATTCACCTTTTTTTTCACCTAACATTTGTGAATATTCCTCTAAATCATTCATTATTAAATATCTTCATTTTTTTTTAAAGCTCAAATCTGCCCCTCTCTTGTTTTTGAACGTGTGATCTGAGGATCCCTGCCTTTGGAACTGCTTGGAGATTCCTTGAAGAGACCCACATAGACCCAGGGCAGAATCCAGGAGGGGAATGGGACAGGCATTCTGAGGCCCAGACGCATTATTTCCCCCACTGGCCCCTGGAGTCCAGTGCATGGTGTGAGAGTCTAGCTGCAGCCATTTAGTAGTCTGGCCAGGTTAGGGCGGGGGCAGGCTGGGAAGGACTACCGAGGAGAATCTGGATTCTTAAGAGGAGTTGTCTACACAGCCCTGATCACCATGACAGGAGCTGACCAGGCTGGAGGAGGCATCCTTTGCTGCTGCCCTCAACCGGCCATTGGACCCTTTCCCAGGTTCAAGAAAGAATGCTGTCTAGCCCTTGACTATGTGTTTTATTTTGTGACGGCATATATCAGAGCCATGGCTGATGTTCCCCAAGTCTTATTTTGGGTCATTTTCCAAGGCATGTGACCTGCAATTTTAGATCGTGTGTTTATTTGCTGTGACCCAGAGTGGTGTGTGTATGTGAGGGGGAGAGATTCTTGGGAGAAGGGAGTTGTTCCAGCTGCCGAGATCACCGTGTGGGGCCTTCCTGAGGAGCCTCAGCCTCCCCCAGCCTGCAGACCTCCCTGCAGACCTCCCTCCCGAGGCCATTAGCTTCCTTGCCTCTCAAGTTCTGTTCCTGGAAGGTTTTGAGAGCCTGTTGAGACCTGAGCATGGGATGATGCCAATGCCCTTAGAACACACTGGGGAGAAAAAACAGTGGGAGTGAGGATGCTTCCGCAGGAAACTCCGAGGCCTGGGTAGATGAGAACCAAGTGGGCGTACAGGAAGTCCTCCCAAGCCACAAACCTGCTCCTCCCTCTGTCCTGGTCTTCCTTGTGTTCCATGTGTATCTTGCCGATCTGTTCCTTATAAATTGTGTACCATTCTTAGCAGCAGATACCTAGTCCATGAAGTTAGAGATGAATTAGACATAGGAGAGGGAAAGATCTAGCTGAACTGGAATTGAGAAGGAAATTAGTTAGTTTTTTCTTTTTCGAGACAGAGCCTCAAGCTGTCCCCCCTGAGTAGAGTGCCATGGCATTACAGCTCACAGCAATCTCCAACTCCTGGGCTCAAGCGAGTCTCTTGCCTCCACCTCCCAAGTAGCTGGGACCACAGGCGCCTGCCACAACACCCGGCTATTTTTTGGTTGCAGCCGTCATTGTTGTTTGGTGGGTCGGGCTGGGGATTCGAACCCGCCACCTTAGGTGTACATGGCTGGCACCTTAGCCGGTTGAGCTATAGGTGCTGAGCCTCAGCTTTTAATCTAAACTATAAATTCATGATTTTGAGCAGTTCTATTAAAGATGGCAAAAGTCTGTTCATGTTGAGAATATTTTATTTTTTTTTATCAGGGAGAGAATAGGGCCAAAACTGTTTGTGTGAAAACTTACACACTGCATCACTAAACTAAGACGGGGGAGGGAGATAATTGTGAAATCTCAGATCAACTATTTTGTCACAAAGGGTTAAAAGCACAGAAAGGTACCTTGTATCATTTTGTTCTTTTAAATGATAGAAAACATTGCAACTACAGGGTGTACATTCGTTTCAGTTTTAAAATACAGGAAACCAGACAGTAACGCCTCCTTTATTTCTTCTTCATTCTGGGCTTTCTTTTCAATTGGTGATCCCTGCAAAGTACATCAAATAAAAAAAAAAAAAGGCAGTAAGCACATGTAAGTATTCATTAGCTATCTGGAGGAGTAAATATAAAGGAATGTTTTCAATGAATACAAATTAGGAAATGTTACTTTTGTTTTCTTTGCTTCACGGTAAGGAACCCACAGCACTGAACAAATTTGAAATGCCATTTAACTTCATGTATCAGCTCCAACCTAAAAATTAAAAAAATAAAATCCCATCTGACTGACAGATATTATTAGTAATAATAGGTTTACTTTGATTTTTCACGTCACATAAAAAAATACATTCTTTGCTTGATGACTTCTGTACTTAGTACTTCGTGTTAAAACAGGAACTGCACTAACAATTTCAATGGATAGAGGTATGTTGTGCTTTTGTTGTACGTGGTATGGTTTCTGCATTCATCCCCAGAACCGTTGTCAGCATTTCCGTGCATTCTGTCATCGACAATGCTCAGTCTTCTGCTCCATTTCTATTTTGTGGTGGTGGTTGTTGATTTTTCCAGTTAGTTCAGAAGAAAACCATCATCAACTATGCTTTGCCTGGCAAGCTGAAGAACACAACCCTTGGCATCAAATCCCTGATCTAGCACTTGCCCTTGGGCTATTCGTGTTCCATCTTTGAATCTCAGTTTCCTATCTATAAAAGGCTGGGTGATAATTATCATCTCCTGGGACTGTGTAAATATTCAGTAGATAATAGATACTTATACAGAACATTTAACAAGGAGTTTAGCACATGATGAGCTTATAAGAAATAGTAGCTACTTTCTCTGTCATTAAAAGATCGTTGAACTCTTCACTATTCCACATGGTCTGTGTTCATAATTACATTGAGAAATAGGTCAACTTTCCAGCTCTAATAGTCTTAAATATCCATTTTTCCCATCATACGATTTGATGTCATTTATATATGAGAAGTTATCCTCTCAAGTTATGGTAGATGATTTAAATTTGCAACTTGTGATTTGAAAATTTAATGTTCTTTTTTTTCAAAGTATGCTTTCCACAGGCAAAATTGTCATCAACCATATAGCATTCAATAATACTATTTGGAATAAGACACCCAAGATATTAGATCTTTACTAGCCCAAAGCAGATGAACTATAATTTCCAAATGGATTTTTTTTACAGCTATTGATTATATGGTTATAAAGCCAGCAAGTAAAAATCATGTTTGCCTAACCAAAGTAAACCAAAATTACGACAGCAAGTATCTCCAGGAACAATTTTACTGGATATTATGCTTGAATTTCTCATTTGAATGTCATAAATCTAGATGTTACCAAATAATAATTGAACTTCTAAGGTCATGTTATTTATTTCTTTAAATGTAATAATCGAGTCTCTAATACATTTATAAAATTTATTTTTATTTAACAAACAATGTACTTGATGAACTTTTGAGCAAATCACTCTTCTAAGCATCATTGCAGGTATACAGATGAATGTGACGTGGCCTCCACATTCCAATAAGCATCCATGTCAGTAGAGGAGACGGACACATCAAATAATACACAGGAATAAATGAACAGTACAGGGAGGCAATTTGATTTTTATCTTCAACATTTCATCACACTCAGTAGCTAATTCCTTGGATTACTGAGGTTATCTTTCTGCTCTGGTCTTCATTTTACTCCCTGCCCTATTCCTAATGAGTAATCAATGTTATTTCAAAATAAATAACCTATTCAAAATGTGAGTAGTAGAATCTGTATATTTATCCAATTAAGTGTATGAATATGATTTATCTCAGGTAGAACACATTTCGACTTTTTTTTGCTGTCTTTGCTTTCTGTTCTGGCACGTAAAGTGCATATTTTACATCAAATAAATTCACTTTTCTCTAGAAAGAGCTCATATTTAAAACTAAGCTTAAACAAAGCATAATGACCTAGCTCTAAAATTCTATATTCCTTTGCCAGTAGAAACTTCTTTCCCAATGATCAAATCCAAAACAGCCTGTAATAATATCATGAAATTCAGCAAAAGGAACTCAGAAGAACTTAAACTTTAAAAAAAGAATATTGTATGTCTTCTCATATATATTGCCTTTGAAAAAAAATACATGTGTATTTGATGGTGCAGATAAAATTCTTTCTCTTCAGAGGCTAAGAAATTATGCATCTGTGTTCTATCTCTGTGCAGAGAGCTCTCTACTTGTTGAAAGTAGAGAGCTCTATAGCTTTATTCCATAGCTTTAAGAGCATATGATGATAAGTTGGGCACTCCTTATTCCCCCCCCCCAATTCTTATATTTAGGGTGATTCTTTAGAACTTGCTTTATTGGATGGGGGTCTCCAGCTCCTTCGTGCCAGGAAATGTATTTTTAAAACTGTATGATCATGGAAAACCTCACTGACTTGTATCTTATTCAAAACACAATATTCATTTAACATGGATCATAAAATGATTTGTTTTCCATAAATGGGGATAGCAAAAAGCATTGACTTTTAGTACAGATCTTAAGAGGCCACAGGGGCAAAGTATTATGAGTGGGAGAGCTACCAGTCAGTGAGGTTTGCCAATACTGTTTTTAGAAACAACAAGGCTATTTAACATAATCTTATTTGCATTTGTTTGGTGTTCTCATCCAAATTGGTCCCCTAGGTAGGAGTAGCTGTAGGTAGTGTAGGCTAAGGAATTGAGGGATTCTGGATTCTGCCTGAGTATGATCAATAATTTGAAAGAAACTCTTTAAATCAAGGATTGTTTATGATGACATCTTCAGCTTTTAGCAAAGTACTCCATCAAGGCATTCATAAACGCTTTAAAACCTTGCTGATTAAGAACTCCATAATGCTTGGTGATAAACACATCTCCTGTTCCCTGAATTTCCATATGGTGATAATTAGAGGCTCATAAGCATAGATTTAGTCCTCTTTAGAGACCCTGTAGGGAAAACTCAAAAGTACAGGACTAGATTACCCCATAGGGCCGGCTGAATCTTACGAATATCCAGGTCAGCAAACCAGCTGACTCAAGACAGGCTGATCTGATGATGCAGAGAAAGATTCCAGCACCTCAATCTTGACACTCAACCCCTCGCCCCCAAATAAAACCTTATTTTGACTTAAGATTCAGAAGCTGCTGTACTCAGGCTTGCCCAAGAGTTGCAAAAGTAGTGACAAAATTAAACCTTACGTATGCAACCTCTATCTGCAGAAAATTTAAATTTCTGCAGAATTTCCACACCACATGGACTTCAATAGGGATAAGGCTCACAGGAGAGCAGTACTAAGACTCACACTTGGGAAATGCTTGGGAAGTGGGTGGCCATGTGTGGTTTTTGAAATTGGGTCAGCTGAGTTTCTGTTCTTGCTCTGTCTTTTGTGACTGTTTCTCTGTTTTCACACCCATAAAATGGCATGAGGATCTATGTCTCCTGAAACCATTGGTGACCTGCAATCGAGATAAATTTCACAAGGGTCTCCAAGTGCAGCAGGAGTAAGGATAATATTAGTTGTGTCGCTGGCCATGGGGCTTGGGGGCATATTTGAAAAGATCATACACAGAGCACAAAGTTCCCATTCAAAAAAAATTTTTTTTCCTATGGATAAAGAAAGAAAAAAAAATTAAAAAGCCCTCCTTGTCTGGAAATTATCCTAAAAGCCATATCCTTTTTTGCTGTCCATAGAAATTGAAATAGGTGGCCTAGTGTGGTATTCTGTCTCTGAAGTCATCTAGACAGCCTGAAGCTTGCTCTGCTACAGAAATCTGAAGACATTAAACTGCCACCGCCTTCCTGGTGATACTTGTTAATGAGAGTGTTGTTCTAGAGCAGTGGTTCTCAACCTTCCCGATGCTGCGACCCTTTAATACAGTTCCTCATGTTGTGGTGACCCCCAACCATAAAATTATTTTCGTTGCTACTTCATAACTGTAATTTTGCTATGGTTATGAATAGTAATGTAAATATCGGATATGCAGGATGGTCTTAGGCAACCTCTGTGAAAGGGTCGTTCGACCCCCAGAGGGGTCGAGACCCACAGGTTGAGAACTGCTGTTCTGGAATATTTGATTACTAAATATAGTCTCTCGAAACTGGCCTCGGAATCATCTGAGGTGCTTGTTAAAGATGCAGACTGTTGGGGCCTCACCCCCCAAATTGACTACACGGAAACATTTTGAATGGGGGGCAGGGAACTGCATTTTAAAAGCTCTTCAGGTTATACATATGTTTCTGAAGCTGCCGCATCTCTACCTAATGCAGCAGTATTCAAATATTTGGCCACCGGTATGTAAAACTTAGGCTGTCCTCTACACAGGTGGCACACGTTCTGTTTGCAAATTGTAAACATTGTCAAACATACACAAAGTTAAAAAACCTCATAAAAGTGAAAAATATAAACAGGATTAGAAATTAAACATTTTCTATTTTTCTGTTTATTGGTCTTATAAACTGCTGAGCATGCAAGAGTGTACTTTGTATCTCTGGCCCAAAGATTCTGTTTACTTCAGCGTGGGGAACAGCAGGCCTTAGAGTTAGGACAGACACATCCGTCTCTGTGCATGAGAGTTTTCTTTGAAAAATTCCTGTCGTGATCAAAGTCCTTAATTCATTGACTTTAGCACAATCCAAAGGGAGATTATGCTGAGTGTGCTTGTTCTAAGCAATTAAACCACTTTAAGTAGGGTGCAGAGGAGAGATAGGACTAGTAAGGATGCTCCCCTCTGGTCCTTGCAGAAACAAGTTACTATGACTTTTACAGCCACAAGAAAGGGAATTTCACCAACCAATGTGAACTTTGAAAGGTCCCTAAGCTTCAGATGTGACCACAGCCCTGGCCAGTGCTTTGGTTACAGCCTGGGAGACTTTAGCAGAGGATATACATAAACTGCACTTGGCCTCCTGACCACAGCAACTTTGATATAATAAATACATACTGTGGCTTGGTGCCTGCAGCTCAGCAGCTAAGGCACTGTCCTCATATACCAGAGCTGGCGGGTTCAAACCCAGCCTGGGTCTGCTAAACAACAATGACAACTGCAACCAAAAAATAGCCAGTGTTGTGGTGGGTGCCTGTAATCTCAGCTACTTGGAAGGTTGAGGCGAGAGAGTCATGTAAGCCCAAGAGTTTGAGGTTGCTGTGAGCTGTGATGCTACAGCACTCTACTGAAGGCAACAGTGAAACTCTCTCAAATAAATAAAAATAAATAAATAAAATAAAATAAATATATGTTATTGATCCATAAGGTTTTGGTAATCTGTTACTCAGAAAACTAATACATATACTTATCTATTTTTGTTTCATCATTTGCTTTTAATTCATGATCTCTTGTCATTTCCTTGAATATTAATCTTGCATCTATTTAATTAATTTATTATTACTAATTTAAAAACTTTATATATCTAATTCTATTATTTTTATGTCATCTTCTCTGCATTAGATTCTGAATTAATTTTGGTAGAACTGCATTTTTTGTTCCAATAATTTGGGGATTTCAGCTCATTTGCTCTTTCCCACTTTATCTACATCTCTCCATCACCCTCAGCCCTGTGACTTTGACCGTCTCCCTGAGGGCCATCTGCTGAGAAAGAGGCCTTGTATCACCTGCACCGTGGTGATCAGTCCTTAAGCCAGCTGGTGTATTTCTTTAGGTTCTGTTTTCTCCCTACGTTTTTGGTAACATGTCATAAAATAGAATATTTAACCTAGGTAACAGATTTTATTTTTTCAGATTTCTTTCATGGTTGCCTTCATAACCCAAGACACTCTGGAATTTGTTGTCCCTCACAGACTTCAATCCCCATGTCTTTTTCTGAAGCAAAGGCTCATCCGGTTTGCAGATTCAGTGCCACTTCCTCTTTATTCCATTTTTTGAATATTGGGTGTAGCTGTCTTATTTTAGAGTCCAGTTGTGTGTTTTTTTCTCTTTTAATTAAAGATATTTATTATTGCTATCCGTTTATAGGGAATGGAAGAGGCACAAAATATAAATTTATAAGTCCAATTTATTTTGCAGGAAAACTACAAAAAGGCTCATAACCATATGGTTTCATTAGATATATAATTGCTATCCCATGGATGCAATATTCAATTCACGCCAATATTTATGTATTACTACATTCTTACATAACCTTTCTGGATACATAACACAATTTTTTTTGCTCATTTTCTGAGTATCATCTCTTAGCCATGAGCCTCTGGCATCAATTTTATACATTGACTCCTCTCAATGGTCAGAGCTGGTTGGATTCATGGGTTAGGGCCTACCTACCTAGGTAACTCAAAGATTCTTCCTTGAAAATTTGAAATGAAGAGAAAAAGAGGAAGCTAGAGAAAGAGAGTGCTCATTTGCTCTCACGTGGATTACCTACATCGGGCAAACTTGAACCATGTTCACTGCCACATGAAAGGAGGAAAAGGTATTTTGCAGAAAGACTGAAGATACACAGAAGAAAGAGATTGGAGCTGGTTGGAGGCCTTCTTGATTCCCAATTCCAACCATTCCCACATTTGTGTTTTAAGAGATGCATACATGTCCTTGATAATAGATTTATGTATTTGGTGTTACTTTATTGAGCTTCTGTCTCTTACAAGTATAACTAGTCCCACCTGTGCTTGTGAGGCGTCTTCCTTTTGTTCACCTGGCTGAGCTGGACCTATGCTTGCCATAGTCCCCTTCCTTTATGATGTTGGGTTAGAATTGGCTAAAAGTGGTACTTGCATGTGAGTTGGGTAGGAGAAGGCAACCAGAACCCACTGCTCCCTGAAAATTGTGATGAGATCTGATGTCGGGGTGACACAGAGTAAGGACAGGCTGGTGGGTTCTAGCTCCTCCTTTATACTCTCCTCTGTTCCACTTCCAACTCTCTTAGTAGCTGCTGACCCTGCTGACCACCCAGGGCTTCATGTTCATCACCAGAGAGCTGCAGGCAGACCCCTGGGTTATCCCAGAAACTTCTCCATCAGCACCACACTTAGTTCCAGGTGTGAACATCTCTGGTTTCTCTTGCTGACTGACTTGCATCCCCTCTGACTTCCCAATTCATCCTTTCAGACTTTCCTGGTAGAGTGAATCCCTCAGCCCATACTTTATAGTTATTTTTCTTTCCTGATTGAAGCCCGACTGATACACAATATAACATGTCATGGAAAACATTGCCTAAGAAGTATTATTTCTAGCCAATTTTCTTAATACACATTTCTATTCCACTGGAAATTTTTCTGCTCCAATAAAGAATTTTTCTTTACAAATATTATTAAATTATTATGTGCAGCATAAATATTTGAGATGAAAATCTATGAATTTTTGCACAGTATTTGTTGAACATCTACTGCACGCTCTACAACTCTAGAACTGGGGATGTAATGGTAAACATGACAAAAATGTCCCTGATTTTACAGACTTTTTTTTTTTTTTTGGATGGGGCAGGGTTTGAACCCACCACTTCCAGCATATGGAGCCAGTACCCTACTCCTTTGAGCCACAGACACCACCCTGATTTTATCGACTTTTGCATCCTGGTTATAGAGGGGAATACAAATAAAAAGACAAATGAACAGATAATTTTGAATATTGGTTGCGCTATGAGGAAAATGCGTAGGGAGATGTGATGGGACATGCCTAACTGGAACAGCTTTGTTCAATAGGGAGGTCACAGAAGCCACTCTTAGAAGTTGTCATTTGGGCAGAGGCCAAATGGCATGGAGGACCAGGTCCATAGCAATCTTGGAAGAGAACATTCCGGGCAGATAGAAATAGCAAGGGCAAAGTCTAAAGGGAGAAGGGACTTAGCAAATTCTAAAGAAAGGAGAAAAGTGGTGGAAGCTGAGATCTACAAGGTAGGTAGGATGAGATAATAGATGGCTTTGTAGGGTATAGAGAAACTTCAGCTTGGATACGCTCAGTGCAGTGAAATACCAGTGTCGAATTTAACTTTTCTGTGTTAAGCCTCGCTCTGGTACCTGCGTGAGGATGGCTGGTAATAGGCAGGGTGGAAACAGAGACCAGTGTAACTGGTAAGGAGAAGAGAAGAGGCAGAACTTGAGAGTCGTAATCCCGTAGCACCTCTCTTTTTTTCCTCTCCTTGTTCTTTTATCATTTGTTTCTGCACAGAAAGTTTTTCCCCTGAACTTCATTGAAAATTTGAGCCACTCTGTGTCCTTTCTCTTCAATTTTCTTTAATTTTAGAGTCATTTAAATTTGCTTCAGAAATTAGAATGTACGTTCTGATGGACTAATCAACCAAGCCTGCTGCAGGGGGGCGACCTATATTCTGATCCAGGATTGTAGCTGGCTTTTTCTCACCTCTCCTGTGTGGTTTCTGTGCCCTGGGGAGAGAGTTGGAGGGACGGGTGAAAGCTAAGGGGAACTGGAGCAGGAAGCTTCTGCCTCGCCTGGCACTTTCACTCTCTCAATGCCCGGCATACTTTCTTTTCAGGAGTATTTTTGTGGATTAATCGGACAGTCACCTTCAATCTCCCTGATGAGTGGTGATCTATCTCTACATTAAATACTTCTGGAGTCCCTCTGGGTCATACTATGTGTCAGGGAATGTGGACATCCTTTGACTCATAAGAAACATTAAGGCATCATGGAACTGCAGCATTCTAGGGGAACCTTTGGAGGCATGCTGTTCCCCCATCTTCACTCCTTCTTTCAGAGCACGTAGTCCTCATCACTTGCCTCTTGCATTTTCCAGGAAGGAGTCAGTTACCGTGTGATTGTTTCTCCCAAGCTGCAGGGGGCTCCTTGCTCCTCGCTGGCACAACCCAATCTTCCCAGCTGTTCAGCTCATGTCATCAAATACTCCACCTGCTCCTGCCCCTTCTGCAGTCTAACACGACACATGACTCATTCCTCATTTGCTCCATGAAGCAGTGCAGAGCGGTTGAAGATATAATTAGGGCTACAGAAAGCTTGGGATGTAATACAAGCTCAACCTGTTAGCTGTGTGACTTGCAATGAATTACCGAAGTTGTTTGCACCCCAATTTCCTAGTTTAAAAATGGTAATAATAATAGTTCCTTTGTGTGGTTGTGTAAGGTTTCAAGGTGTCATTATTTGTACAGATTCGTGTTTGGCTCATTGTAAGCACCCAGTGACTGCTGCCTATTATTCCCGGGAGATTTTACTTCCCAGATCTGCCTCACTGTCTCTCTTTCTGCCTCTCCAACACTCCTGTGCTCTCAGTTGCTAATGATTTGAATACATCATTTTAATACATTGGCTTCTCTTTTCCTTAGTAACCTTTTCTTCAAAGGAATTGTCTACGACCTCACCTCAGAAATTCTCTCACTTATTCCCTAGCCTTGTCATTATAACAGTTGTAACTCTGCCATAATCTCAATTTTAATTACCTCCTTTGCTCACTGCAACCTTATATTCTCCCTCTGGTATCTCAGTTTCAACAATCCAATCCTTCAACCCAGCCAGAACCCAACCACTGATGTGACCATATTTGTACCACCTCTCAACGCCATCATGTTCACAGTTTACTTCTTACATATTCTAAGTTTCATAAAAAAAATCAGTAGACTCGATGTTTTATCCATACTCCCTGTCTTTCATGGTCTTCTTCTGGCTTTATTGTAAACTCTTGGCAACACCCCAGGCCTGGCGACATCTATCTCCTTCCCTGCTCAGCCTCTGTGTACGTGGAGCTGACTGCAGGCAGACAAGGCCATCCTATCCTGCCATGCTGGTTGGTCTCATATCAAATTCACGTAAACTAACCTCAAATGGGCCATAAATGGTTTCCATCAAATTCTGTAACATATCTGTAATTATCTATTTTCCAATCCTTTGGAGGAAAATTGAATACTTTCTCAACCATCTTCTGCTGCTACATTTTAATTGATGGTTTTCAATAATAAAATGGGAGTAAAGAGAAGAGATTGAACACAAGCTCTCTGGACTACATTCACTCCCCTGCCAGCATAAGTACATGCACACTCTGGCTAGTCTCCTGCTCCTACGGATGAACTAGCCATGCTCCCATGGAGGACAGGGCCCTGCCACCCACAGGCACTGTGCCTTTTTCTTTCATTGACTCAATTCCTTTCTCTCACTCCCACAACATCTGTTTTTCATATCTACTGCATGATGCTCTTCAGCATCAAATGTGCCCTTATACCCCCAACAGCTAAATAATCATTTCCTTGACCTTCAAGTTCCCTCCATGGAACTCCCTCTTTGCATCAAAACCGCTCCTCAATAGAATTTTATAACTGCTGTCTCCAATTATCGCTGGTCAGTGTCTGGATCCACTGAAGCTGATTATTGCCTCACCCTTAATGTCATCCAGATCCTGCCTTTCAATTCCACCTACACACCGGCAACTCCCAAGATTAAATTTCCAGCACATGTATTTAGAGAGTGGACAGAGGCATAATAAAATTAGCTAGTTCCAGACTCTGCAACCCTCTTCCCAGCTCCAACCACTCTCCTCGTCAGTCTTTCCATCCATCCAGCTACTCAGGCCAAAATACCTTGGGGTTGTTCTTGATTTCTTTATTTCTCACACATCCTGTATCCAATTAGTGAAAGCTATTAGACTTGCCTTGTAAACATGTCTTGACTCCAAGAAGATTTGACCACTTGCATTATTGTCAACCCAACTCATGCTGCTGTTGTCCTTACCTGTCAACCCAACTCATGCCACGTCGTCCTGTCCTTACAATAGGAATATCACCCCTTTGACTGTGTCTCTCCACTAAGCATCACTGTCAATTCTCAACACAGCAGCTGAAGCCCTCCTGGTTAATCCTGATGGCACAATGACTAATTTGGTGAGAATTTTTAAAAAAAATAGAAATAAAATATTAGACATCTTTAACGTAGAAGGTGGAAAGACGTTGTAGGAATTAAAGCATTCTAAGTTTCTTCCATGAGATAACAACTAATTAAATGCATGTATTGCGTTTGGGGAATTATGGGGGAAGGGGTTATGTATACCATGAAGCAGTGTTCAGTGAAGCTAATTCCCTGCTATAAATTTTCAATAAACCTGATGAAAGTGTTATATGCTAATTAGTCTTAAAATGGAAAGAACATTTTAAAACTTAATTAACACTACATTATTTTCTGTGTCTTGTTGATGGAGACCAAGTTGTGTGGGAAACTTCCTTTAAGAAAAATATACCTCCTATATTTGTTAAGTGTGCGCTTTCACATGGTGAACCCATATTTTCCACTGGAGGGGTCTACTGCAAATAGAATTTTCTTCCAATAAGAAAATACTGTTGATGAGGAAGGAAGGGATGTTAAATTTAGATTGGCTAAGCTCAGAGGAAAACAAAAGTAGGTATTCTCTTAATATCAGTACATGAAGAATCCTTTCACAAAATTGTAATTGTTGGTCTTCTTAATGACAGGGCAAGTACTTAATGATATCTATTTTAGCTTTGGAGATATAAAAATCATAAAAGCTAAGGGAAAGCAAGCTGGAAAATGTTTAATTAACCATGGTAGTCATTATGTATGGAGAGAAATATTTCCACTCTATCACTGTTGGGACATTTAAAATCTCCTGTCTACTTCACCTCCCTTTCATGTTCCATAGCTCAGAGGTTGTGCGAATCCCATTCCCACTTTGTGAATTTGAGCTTCAGGACAGAGGCAGATAGGGTAGGAAGCCAATGTAGTTGCCGATTATGCTGCTCAAGAGAAGAGATTCAGCTGATCCCTGTCTCTTCTGAGTCACCTCAGTATCTCTGCCCTTCCCTACAGCCCAGCTTTCATTGGTAGCATACGGAGAGCTTCCTGTATGAAATATTCTTAAATAGAAAAGTTGAAGAGTCTTGACTTCCCCCTACATGTACTACAGAACATCTTTGTATTTAAAAGTCTTGAGTATTTAATCACTTATATCATTTAATTATTCTTTAGGTCTTACAGAAGCCAATACTTGTATGGGGCTTTTAATTTTTTTTTTTTAAATTTTAAACCATGTGACTTTGGGGAATCGAACTGTGTCTGTAAGCCACAGCTTCACAGTGAACCTGGCCTTCTATGGTATGCCTTATGTGGACGTCCTCATGAATGGAACACTCTTAATCCAGGATCCCCTATCAAGAAAGGGGCTTATTTCAATTTTTTTTTCAATTTTCAGTCATTAAAAATGTTATAATAATAAATTTCCATGAAAAACTTTCAAGTTTGGTTTAAAGGCTTGATCTTGCTAAGTTTTGACAGGCTGCAAATTGTTTAATTCAGGTTCTTCAATGCCTTATTAGTTGGATTGACAGAAGAGCAGAAGCCGGATTCCGTTCTCGGTACTGACACAGACCCAGGGAAGATAGGGCCTGATACACACTCTGTCTTTAGACTCCATTAGCAAGACAGTTGCCTACAGTTTCACAAGCTCACCGACTCAACGTTTCCGTTCATGACTGCTATACTAACTACACAAAGAACGAAACTGAATAAAAGTCATGATACTTTGGAAGGGAAACAGTGTTTTAAAAATAATCATTGGAACATACACAGATTCTGTAGAACGGGGAGAGAATCTGGCCCATTCTGGTATATTTATTCACCCTATCATACTTTTGGTTTTTAACCGGGGTCTGCAATTATCACCTCCAATCACTAAGAAAGTAGAGAGGTTAGGAAATGGGGTGCTTGCAACTTTTCTTGGGCTAATTTTTAACAAATAGTCATATAAGTGTATTGGTTTCTTTAGGAACGAGAGAAAATGCCCAATTTACATAATCTCAGTTTCTTTGTTATCTTCTCCACTGAACTATCTCTACAGTGTGGCATGATTTGCTACACGGATTAAAGCAAAATCACTGGAAGAAGCAAAGTATACATTGTAATAGAATGAACAAATATAGCCGCAAACACTGGGCAAAGACTCTTGGCAGCTCTTCCCTGAAAGCTGTGGAGGACCTGCTGTGTGGAGCCCTAAGGCATTCTGACAGTGAAAAAGCACACTGATAAATAATGTTTTAAAACATCTAATTAATAACTAAGGCCACAGTATGTATCCCTTCTAGCTCAGACAAGAGTTTGGTTTTTTTTTCTTTAAGCTGCAGTATTAGCTTCTTTTCTGAGAGGTAATATACAAAGGATATTGAGAAATGCCAGCGTATTTTAATTAGTGTTTTTGACTATAAAAACTTTATAAGCTTTCCAAAATGAATTATGAGGATATAAAATGGCAACTCCCTTAATAATGATAAGAATAATAATATGATACTATTACCTGGGAAGACAGGAGGGAGTTTAAAAGCCCGGGCTCTCTAGAGTCATACAGATCTGGGGCCAAGGCATAACTCTACCGATGTCTGACCTTGAGAAGGCTGTAGGAACTTTCTGCACCTTAACTGAACCATTGGGATGATAATAGGACCCATGCACAGTGTTCCTACGGCTACCATAAGTATGTAAAATACTTACTGCCTGACATAAATCAAACACTCCGTATTTCCTACCTATTAATCACGACAATTGATATTTTATATAATTCTCCATCTTGAGGGAAAGGGTAACAGTGTGCTGTGCATTAATGCACATCGTGTTTTAGGGTATAAGCCACTAGATATCCTCTGGGGGCAGAAATGGTAGAGACCTCTGGAGATCTGGTATCCATAAAAGACCTTGGGGAAGACTTCCCACGCCCAGACCCTTGGATCCCTTTCACAGTTTCCTCTGGGATCTCTTTGTGATTGTTTAAAGAAATGTGAGACTCCTTAGGAATTCCACCCCAAACCAGAAAACTGGACGTTTTCAGGTCCTGCTCATGTTGCAAACCTGTCTGTGAATTCCACGCTGGGAGCTGCCCTCCTTGTCCTGTGTTCAGGTGATTCCCCTGTTCCCCTATTCTTTCCAGGATAGGTTCATGCGCACCTGTAAACCCGGGGACTCCACAGAGAAGTGGTGTCCCTCCCAGATGCTCCAAAGCATCCTGCACTCCTGCTTTCTCAGCTCCATGCCCTCTGACAAACTGCTGATTTCCAGTTTCACTGTTCCTCCTGATCTAGAAGCTCTGAAAGAACAGGCAGGATTGTGTGCCCAGCACCATGCCTGGCGTATTATAGGTGCTTAATAATTTTCATGTGGTTGTTTGTGATCAAATCATGTGTGGGGCTAGCTGTGCAGGTGGGGCTAGCTGTGCAGGTAGCTCTATTTCAATGCCCATGTTCTTAAGGGTCCGTGTTCTCCTTAGATAGAAATACAGGCTTCAGAGATATGAAGTAAAAGTTTAGATATGACAGCAGCTGTAAAACAAATGAATGGGGGTCCACACCGTTTCCACCAGCGCCCTCCTTTCATTTGCACAAAGACCAAATTTTGCCATTTTTTCAGGAGATAAAGGAAGTTAGGAAAATACGAGCCTTCTTCACCCAGCCTTTTTGGCTACAAATTTGTTTTAATTGTGTTTTGTACTTGGAAATTGACTGCCTTATCCTTTTAGCATAAGGAAATAACAGTTATAAAAAGATTAGAATGTTCAGATAGAAAAGTAACTGACTTTTTATATTTCACAGAGCACTTTCAAACTATTGTTTCATAATAACCGAAGTCTCCCTCGCCCTTCCATCTCCACTTCCCCTTGTCTGTTGCTAGCCCAATAAGTCTGCGTAACTTTCTCTTACAACCTTGACTCTAAGGCCTCGACTGAAATGCTTTTGTTTATAATCAAAGAACAACTCAGATCTCTGAGTTATTTTGTACCCATTTGACTCCCGCTATTTTCCCACTGGTGGCAACGGTTTTTTTTTTTTTTTTTTTAATTTAAGGTTCAGTCACATATCCGAACATGCCCTCCAGTCTTTTCCATCTCACTAATTATCAGTATTCAAGTGATTTTCTTTTCCTCTTCAATCCTCTACTAATTTGGCAAGAACTGCCTGGTACCATCTAGGTTTTTCACCCTATTTCAATATCCTTGCATTGTGATTGGAAGGCTAATTTGTTCAGGACTTGTACAATGATGAGCTTTTCTCAAAACAGAAGCAGCAAGCTGCTTCACACCAACGTATACTTGGCCCCTCTCCTGTCAATCCATATGTAGCAGATGCAGATAGAATCTGTTGGTTGGCACAAGCAGCTCTGTGCACATGGCTCCTATTTTTAAGCCTCTGTTGGTATCCATGTGCAGAGAACGCGGCTTGTTACCCAGGGACTCTGAATCACTCCAAAAGGAAGCAGATTCAGAAATCCGTGCAAGCAGACTAAGAACGAAGGATGCTTAGTGCGGATGTGTGCGTGCATGTATGTGTCTGTGTATTCCTGTGTGTTCCTGTACTGATACTGACCAGGAAGACGGGAATTCTTAACCCTCTCTTACCGAACCACTAAGATTGCAGCACTTTAAATAGAAATTACAGTGATTCCACATAAATCATATTAAGTCTTGAAAAGTCCAATGATTTTATTGACGGATTTTTTTCTCCCTCTCCACCTTTTCAAACAATACTACTGCGGATGCATAGATACACATGTATTCATGGCTCTTTGATTTTAAATAATTGATGCAAAAAGGCCCTAAAGGTGTCTTGCTGTAATATGTCATTTTATGGAGAATAAAGGCCCCAAGGATAGTTTGAAAAACACATTATGGCCTGTCATTAGTGATAAAAGTGCACGAATTGACTTGGATGTCATCAAAATAAGACATAAGTTATATAGGAAATTTTCAAACTGATTCCTAGATAGCGAGGACCAAGTTAACACAATTTTTTTTTTTTTTTTGGTCAGTGGCTCTAGTAATTCCTTACTATAAACTATTTATTTTTAATGACATGGGATACTTGTCGAAATACACTAGAATTCTAACAAGAATTTCTGGTAGAGAAAAGGATTGTTATTGAAAAAAATGTTTATATGTCTTAAAATTTCCTTCTTGTATCTGAGCTGACACTTTGTTCTTTTATCTTCAGCTCATTCTTCTGTGTTCTAGGAGGACCCACCCAGTACGTTTCTGACCTCTTACTTTCTCCTATAGTACTTGAATACATTAAGGAAGACCTAAGGTAATTCGGGCCTAGTGAGGAGTCTAATGAAATAAAATGATACTTCCAGGATAAGGAACTCAAGAAGGTTAGGGAAAAGCTGACACAAGAGAGGAGAGTTTTCCAAGTGACACACTCCATCCACAAAACATACATTCAGGAATACCGAAACCTGTCATCAATACTCTCCTCAAGCTGGGACACTCATCTTGTCTCAGGCTTTGATCTATAATGTGTTTATGAGCTTGGGAAAATATTGCCCAATACTCTTTGCTGATGGATCCACCTGTCAACCACCAGTCCCTCCCCAAGACCAATGATGCCCAGATGGAATTTATCATCTGGACAGTAGGGCTATGTTTTTCAAATTATGAGTGGCTCATAAAATAAAATTAGTGGATTTTGACCAACATTTTACATAACATAAGATATTAAATATCAGCCTGTATATACAAAATAAGGGACAGGATTAGTTTTGTAAAGCATTTGTCTTGGTTATACTATTTGTGTGTGTGTATGTGTGTTATAGGGTCATGATTCAAATATAGTTGTTATTATTGTCAGAATTGTGAAAGTTACTTTGTTGGCTTCTTATATATATCTATGAGGACAACATGGCTTGTTCATCCATCAAACTATTTAAAAGCTGACTAGTAACAACCTCCTTCATATCCCCTCCCAGAACCTGTACCCACACACAACCTTGTAACTTTCTTGGCTTTCCAGTACCACAAACCCTTGGGCTTGACAAACTGTACACAAATGCTTATTTAAGTAGGGTCTTTTGAGATCACCTCTATGGCACTAGGAAGTGATAATGCAGATATATATAGTCCTACCTCTGGACATTTGAAAGAGGGAAAGAAGGAGGAAGAGAAAGGACGATGGCATGTGACAGTATGCTGTCATACCCAAACCACCTGTTGAAGTTAACCTCTATCAGCTCAGTCTCCCTAGAAGTCAACTTTCATCCATTTCATGTCCAGTTAAAGATGAAAATTGAGGCCCAGCTATTTACATTCTACCCTCCCCCCCCAAAAAAACACAATAGAGTTTGTTAAAGTGTTTGGCTAAGTGAACATGAGCATAATAAAAACCTGGCACTGTGTGACTCTGACGAGAGGATCCTTTAAATGACCCTCAGATATTCATACCTACCAAATTGCTGTTTTTCTTTCTTTTTGTTTTTTATGGTTGTGAATTCATTGAGGGTACAAAGAACCGGGTTACAATGATTGCATTTTGTTAGGTAAAGTCCCTCTTCTAATTGTGTCCTGCCCCCCAAAGTTGTGTCACACACAGTGACCCCCCTCCCCTGGCCCCTTCCCTCTGTCTGCTCTCCCCTTCCCCCACCCCCCACTGTGTACTTGGTCATTAATTGTCCTCATATCGGAATTGAGTACATAGGATTCTTGCTTCTCCATTCTTGTGATGCTTTACTAAGAATGATGTGTTCCACTCCCATCCAGGTTAGTACAAAAGAGGCAAAGTCTCCATCTTTTATAATGGCTGAATAGTATTCCATGGTATACAGAGAGCCCAGCTTGTTAATCCATTCCTGGGTTGATGGGTATTTAAATGTGGCTGTTTCCACATTTTGGTGAAATGGTGCTGAACTGGAGAGAAGGAAACACTTTTACACTGCTGAAGGGACTGCAAACTAATACAATCTTTTTGGAAGGAAATATGGAGAAAACTCAAAGAACTCCAACTAGACCTACCTACCCAATTATTAACTTCCATCCAGGATCGTTGTCTATGTGACTCACCTCAGCTCTCGTTTTTGGCTTCTAGTTCTTGTCTCAGATCCCAGGCATTAAACACCTTATTTAGATGTATTTCTCTGAGCTTTCACTCAGCCCTCTCTTTAGGACGAACTTATACTGAATTTTGATCTCCATGCCCTTTCCAACTTAATACTGCATCACCATGGTCAGATGGATCAGCCCCATAGTATGATGGAAGGGGAAATGGGATTAGAAAAATATTACCTTTTCTGCCATTAAATTGCCTCTTGATATCTTAATTCCTTTAGCCTCTGCCCCCCACTCCTTGTGCTGGTGGAATAAGTTTGGAAGGCAACAGAAAATGACATAGAAAATGGGAAAGGTGGGCTCTGGGCAGGTCCAGAACTGGTTGCTAGAGCCACAAACTTCCCGCGGGCTGCGGGTCGCCGGAGCGGAGTTTCCCTGCTCCAGGCACCCATAGATGTACTTGCTAGAGCTCAGCGCACCCCCGCTGGTGGTAGCTGACAAGTCCCCCACTCCGGGAGGGCCTAGAACTGCCTGCTAGAGTTGCGTAGCCCACGGGCAACAGAGAACCACCCTGCCCCAGTGCTCTGGGCAGGTCCAGAACTGATTGCTAGAGCCCCAAGCTTCCAGCGGGTGGCGGGTCGCCGGAGCGGAGTTCCCCTGCTCCGGGCAGCCACAGAAGTACTTGCTAGAGCTTAGCGCAACCCCGCC